>CAUYON010158739.1:0-20285 GCA_963573935.1 Arctocebus calabarensis | reverse complement strand
AATTTTATTAGGATGAAATGTTCTGTAGATGTCTGTTAAATCCAGATGTTGAATGGTTAAGTTTAAATCTAAAATTTCTTTACTTAGCTTCTTCTTAGAGGATCTATCCAACACTGCTAAAGGAGTATTAAAATCTCCAACCACTATGGAGGTAGAGGCCATAAGTTACTCATGTGTATTAGAGTTTTTCTTATAAATTGAGGTGCATTCTGGTTGGGTGCGTAAATATTAATAATTGAAATCTCATCATATTGAGTATTACCTTTAATCAATATGAAATGTCCATCTTTGTCCTTCCTTACTTGGGTTGGTTTAAAGCCTATTATATCTGCAAATATGATCGCAACACCTGCTTTTTTCTGGTTTCCATTTGCCTGGAATATAGATGACCATGTCTTCACCTTGAGTCTAAATTTATCTTTTAAGGTAAGATAAGATTCTTGTATGGAGCAGAGCTTTGTATCCAGTCAGCCAACCTATGCCTCTTTAGAGGACAGTTTAAACCATTCACATTAATTGAAAACAATGATAAATCTTTAGAAAATCTAGTGGACATTTTTAATCGTTTTGTCACTGTGGAAGTTGGAATTTGATAAAAAGTTTCTGGATGAGTTTACTTTTGCATTGGAGGATTACGCTAGTCATTATGGAGGATAGGTCTGAGAATATCCTGGAGAGCTGGTTTAGTTATAGCAAATTTCTTCAACATGTGGCTATCATTAAAGTATTTAATTTCTCCATCATAAATGAAACTCAACTTGGCTGGATACAGGCAAATTCTTTTGCCTGGGTTGAAAAGTTCTTTTGTTTTAGGAGATTAAAGGTCAATGACCATTCTCTTTTAGCTTGAAGGGTTTGATCAGAGAGATCAGCAGTTATTCTAATATTCTTCCCCTTGTAGGTTATCAATTTCTAGCATCTGGTTGCTTTCAAAATTTTCTCCGTCATATTTACTTTAGTGAACTTAATTATGATGTGCCTGGGGGATGTCTTATTCGGGTTGAGTCATGCTGGAGTTCTGAAACTGTCTGCTATCTGAATTTCAGAATCTGTTGGCATGTCTGGAAAGTTCTCTTTCGTAATCTCATGAATAAGAGACTCTGTGTCTTGTGAAGCTGCTTCATCACATTCAGGGATCCCTATGAGGCAAATATTGTTTTTTTTTTTTTTTTAATTATCCCAGAGCTCTCTGAGAGAGTGATCTGTTTTTGCCTTCCCTTTCTCTTCGTCTTTGGAGGTTTGAGAGCATTCGAAAGCTTTGTCTTCCATGTCAGAAATCCTTTCTTCTGCTTGCTCCATTCTGTTACTGAGGGATTCTGCTGCATTTCTCAGATCTTTAAGGGCTGCTACTTCATGTCTCAATGTGTCAAAATCTTTGGTCATTTTGTCTTTGACTTCATTGAATTCTTGAGACATCTTTTGGGTCATCTTTTAGATTACTGCTTGAAATTCTAATTCCATCTTTTCCTCCATTCTGCTGATCTTATTTGCAATCCAGATTCTGAATTTGATTTCAGACATCTCAGCCATTTGCCTATGGAGGGGATCTTGTGCTGTGTCTGCCTTGTTGTTCCTTGGAGGCGTTGGTTTACTCTGATTATCCATATTGCCAGAGGTTTTCCATTGATTCCACCCCATGATTGTTTTTCACTGTTGTGTGTGGCCATCCTCAGAGTTGGAAGGTGTATCTCCAAGATTAGACCCTGGTGAAACCAGGATCTAATTGCTGGAACTTTGGAGTAAGTGACCCTGTGTAGCTCTTCTGAGACTGCCCTAACCAGGGAGTTCTAGCTGCAGGAGCTGCTCTGGAGTTTGGCACCCCTGGTTCCAGCAGCAGGGTGGGGGATGGTGCACACAGTTCTGGGAGTGCCAGGCACGGGGCTGTGTGATCACCGGGGAAGTCCCTGGCAGAGGGTTGGCTTGTGGAGGCCCTGCAGGCTTGGGGTGTGGGGGCACACAGTTGCTGGGGGAGTTATTGGCCAGGGGCAGACTTGTGGGGGCCTGGTGGTCACTGGTGGAGTTCCTGGCTGAAGGCGGGAGTGTGGGGGCCCAGCAAGCGTGGGGCTCAGGTCTGCATGGTTGCCAGGGGAGTTCCTTGTCAGGGGAGGACCTGCGGAGGCCCTGCGGGTGCCAGACACAGGCCTGTGCAGTCACCAGGGGAATCCCTGGCCATGGGTGGACTGCAGGGGCCCGGCAGTTGCCGGCAGAGTCCCTGATAGAAGGTGGGACTGCGGAGGCCCTTCAAGTGCTGGGCACAGGGCTGCACGGTTGTCCAGAAAGTTTTTGACCAGGGGTGGGCCTGCAGAGGCCTGGCAGTCACCAGCACAGTTCCTGGCAGAAGGCTGGCCTGTGGAGGCCCCATGGGTGCCAGGCTGAGGCCTGCACAGTCACCAGGAGTGTTCCTGGCCAGGGGCATGGTGGTTGCAGGTGGAGTCCCTGATAGAAGGCAGACCTATAGAAGCCTGGAAAGTGTGGGGTGCAAGGCCTGGTGGTCTCCTGGGGAGATCCTGGTCGGGGGCGGACCTGCAGAGGCCTGGCAGTTGCCAACGGAGTCCCTGGCAGAAGGCTGGCCTGTGGAGGCCCTGTGGGTGCCAGGTGGAGGCCCCCGCAGCCGGGAGTGTCCCTGGCTGGGGGCAGACCTGCAGGGGCCTGGCAGTCATTGGCGGAGTCCCTAGCAGAAGGCGGACCTGTGAAAGCCCTGTAGGCTCGGGGCATGGGGCTGCCAGAGGATTTACTGCCTAGGGGTGGGCCTTCAGGGGTCCTGCGGGGGCCAGGCAGAGGCCTTCCGGAAGCCAGGGGAGTTCCTGAATGGGGCGGACCTGCAGTGGCCTGGCAGTTTCAGGTGGAGTTCCTGGCAGAAGGCAGACCTGCAGAAACCCTGCAGGCTTGGGGTTCAGGGCTGCACAGTTGCCAGGAGTTTTACTGGCCAGGGGCGGACCTGCGGGGGCCCTGCGGGAGCCAGGTGGAGGCCCACGCGGTCGCTGAGTGAGTTCCTGGCCAGGGCAGATCTGTGGAGGCCTGGCGGTCGCAGGCAAAGTCTCTAACAGACAGCGGACCTGTGGAAGCCGGACAAGGACTGGGCGCAGGGCCAGGCAGTCACCTGCAAATTCCCTGACCAGAGGGAGAGAGGCTCCCTGAGGCGCCCCCCAGTCTTTTCCCAGTGGGGCACTTGTTCTGGCTTGCGGAGGTGAGGGCACTGCTCAGGGACCTCCTCCCTCAGTCTCAGCGGGGGGTTAGGCTTCTGGTTCGTCAGGTAAGGGGGGAAGGGTATATGGTAAGTTCAGAATGGTGGGGAAAACTTTAGTTCAGTTTTTCTGCCTAGCAATAGAGTTTTCAGAGTCACACCTGGGTGCTCTGGGGAAGCACAACCCATTTCCCGCAGCACTCTTCCATGGGGTGAGACAAGAGGTTCACAGTTCACTGCTTGTCTGTAGAAAACCTGAAGAAGCAAATGAGGAGAAAAAAAAGAAAGGAAACAGAAAAGCAAGAAACTCAGAGCTTTCTTGGTGGAGGGGATGGACATTTTTCCTTTCAGATGAATTTTGTACCTGAAGTTTGCTTTCTTGGAGTTGCAGCTTGCCTCAGCAGAGGTGACTCGCAGGTAACACTTCTCTCTCTCGGCCGGGGCTCCCAGTATTCAACTTAATTGTACAGTTTCAGGAGGTTATTTTCCCTTTTGGACAGGAGCCTTTTTTGGAAGCTGCTTCCAGTCAACCATCTTGCTCCACACCCCCTATTTTTTCCAATTTTAATATCAGGTGTATCCAGATTAAATAGAATGATTTTGAAGTATTTCTTCTTTCTATTGTCTATAAGATTTGGCAAGATCTGTTTTTTTGAATTATATTGTATTTTTATTTATAAATATTAGTTGTGTATTTTTTGAGACTTTGGAAAATGATTCCATACTGACCCTCAGAGTTAAAGCATTCTATAATAGACGTACTCTTATTTGACAATGTGAATGTTACTTTCTTTGCATTACTATTATTATTATTGCTTAATACTTCATTGCAGCAATTGTCTGAAGTCTTTTCTGAATGTATTTAATCTTTGTTCATTCTTTGCAAGGTTTTTGTTTCTAGTCCTTACCTTAAACATTGTTATTGTTTTTAATTATAAGCCTTTTTAATTTTGTGAATTAAAAAGTGGAAACCTAATAAACACATGTACATATAAAAAATAAATAAATAAAAAACCCCTTAAAATCATGTAGAATGAATTATTTATGACATTTAAGTCCTTTCTACGCTAGCCTGTCACATGTAGTTTAAGCTTATATTTAAACATTTCCAGAGTTGGAAACTTCCTGGTGATGAGATGAAGCAACTCTTTCCATTATGGGCAGCCTTGTTAAATTCTTCCTCTTCCTAAATCAAAACTGGATTTTCAATGTTCCTTTCTGATTCTATCTGGCATGGCCTGGAATAGGAGCAGATCATCTATCATCTCTACTCACCTCTCCCCCTGTTCAGGAATTTAAAGTTTTGATTTTGGGGTTTGGGTCCTGAAGTCTTTGGGAATGTATTTTCCATACAGGATGGAAATCTCTAGATAAGCATTTCCCAAGCTGATTTCTGAGAACTACCTTGAAAAAAATCAGTGTTTCTGCTGAATGAAATGTCTCATGGTTAAATAAGTCTGTGGAGTGCTACATTCCATTTCCTTTTCCAGAAAAGTCACAATGCACATACCACAAGCTCTGAGAAGTCCTGCAGTAAAGACTTTTTTATGACTCTGTTATTCTGAGAAGTCTTTGCTGACACTGGATTGAGAGCTTCCCTGTATGAAACCTTTGTCATTGACACAAACCGTGTATGTTTTGGAAATATTCACACATTGTGGAATGGCTAAATACAGCGAATTAACATAAACATCTCACATATTATGTTTTTGTGGTGAGAGCACAGAATTTACTCTCAGTAATTTTCAAGTATATAATATATTGCTACTCACTGTAGACACTGTATTATATAATAGATCTCTTGAACTCATTCCTTCTGAAATTTTGTATGCTTTGACCAACATCTTCCCAATTCTCCCCACCTCATAGTAGCCACCATTCTGCTCTCTGCTACTGTGAGTTCAACTATTTCAGACTCCACATACAAGTGAGATCATGTGGTATTTGTCATTTTGTGCCTGGCTTATTTCACTTAACATAATGGCCTATAGGCCCATCCATGTTGTGGCAAATGACAGGACTTCTTTTCTTTTTAAGGCTGAACAGTATTTCATTGTATATACCTACACTGGATTTTGTTTATCCATTTATCTGTTGTTGGACACTGAGGCTGAATCCATATCTTGGCTATCGTGAATAATGCTGCAGTGGACATGGGAGTGTAGCTATCTCTTCAACATATATTAAAGATTCCATTTCCTTTGTATATGTATCCAGTAGTGGGAACACTAGACAACTTGGTAGTGCTATTCTTGATTTTTTTGACACATGTCCTTTATTTGCCATAATGTCTGTACTAATTTACATTTCCACCATCAGTGTGCAAAGGTTCCCTTTTCTCCACATCCACATCAATACATATTTTTCATCTTTTTGATAACAACCATTCTAATAGGTATGAGGTAATATCTTATTGTGTTTTAATTTGCATTTTCCTGACTTTGAGCATTTTTTTTTCTATTTTTGAGACAGAGTCTTTATCACCCTGAGTAGAGTGCTCTGACATCATAGCTCACAGCAACCTCAAACTCTTGGACTCAAGTGATGCTCTGGCCTCAGCCTCCTGAGTAGCTGGGACTACAGGTGCCCACTACAACATCTGGCTATTTTTTTTAAGAGACAGGGTCTTGTTCTTGCTCAGTCTGTTCTCAAACTCTTGATCTCAAGTGGTCCACCTTGGCCTCCCAGGGTGCGGGCATTACAGGTGTGAGCCACTGCACCTGGCTGAGCAGTTTTTCATAGCCCTGCTGGCTATGTGTATGTCTTCTTTTGAGAAATGTCTATTCTGGTCCTTTACCTAGTTTTTAATCAGGTTGTTTTCTTGGTATTAAGTTGTTTGGGTTCATTATATATTATATCAGGTGTGTTATTTGCAAATACTTTCTCTTACTCTGTAAGTTGCCTCTTTACTGTTTCCTTTGCTGTCAGAAGCTTCTTAGTTTGACACAATCTCATTTGTCTATTTTTGGTTTTGTTGGCTTGCTTTTGGAGTCAAACCTAAAAGATCATTTTCAACCTTCCTAATGCTGCGGTCCTTTAATACAGTTCCTGTGGGTCATGACCCACAGGTTGAGAACTGCTGGTCTTTTGTGGTATAGTTGTAGATATTTTGTTAAAGTCTTTAATCTATTTTGAGTTGATTTTCTTATATGATGTGAGATAAGGGTCTAATTTCATTTTAATGCTTGTGGATATCCAGTTTTCTCAACTTCATCTATTGAACATATTAGAGTTTATGAAGCATGTGTGGAACGTATGTTTTAAGGGAGCTAATCACCCCCAAATTAATTTTCTCTTTTTCCTACACAGCCTCTTGATTTTGAAACAGCTGCTATTTCCAACATTGTGTTCAAAGCAGAAAATCCTGAGCCTCTAGTTTTTGGTGTAACATACAACGCAAGCTCCTTTGCCACGTTCAAGCTTATTGTGACAGATGTGAATGAAGCACCCATATTTTCCCAACATGTATTCCAAGCAAAAGTGAGTGAGGCTGTGACTATAGGCACAAAAGTGGGCAACGTAACTGCCAAGGATCCAGAAGGTCTGGACATCAGGTAAAGGACCAGAATGCTGGACAGGTCCAACTGTGGGCTGCAACCAAGGCCAGTGAAGAGGAAGAAGAGCTGGGAGGGCTGGAGAAACTGGCCTGTAGTTTCTGTTCCCAGGGCTATCCCCTAATGGACCAGCCAGCGATGGTGAACTTGGGCTTGGTTGAGGCAGGTGTCAATACTTGTGGGGCCTGCTAAGGCATGTGGTTTATCAAAGTGAATCCAGGCCCAGACAAGTGGGAATAGCATAAGGCCACATTTTAGTCTCCTTGCTACAGGTCTAAGCTGGCAGAGCTGGCGAAAATAAGAGGTGAGACTCACCTTCCAGAGACTGGCAAGGCATAACTGGCATTTGGTCCAGTTATGTGGGCTGGGGTTTGGGGCAGGGCTCTAGCCCATTATAGGTACTGAAGTTCTAGTTGGAGAGAATGAGACTAAATCCCAACAGGACAGATAAGGCCACCTTAAAGGGCTAAGGGAATCTTCTGGGTTCTTCAGCTCTCCAGAGAGTTGGTTTGGGGCAGGAAGAATCATTCCCGACTTCACTTGAGAGGCCAGTGCTCAGGCTGAGGTGGCTAAACAAAATATATAAATATTTCCATTTTAACAATTATCAATTATTTTTTTCCATTGTAATGGGACCCACAAAGATTTATTTTAAAAATTATGATGAATTTGCTCAAGCTATATACATATGCTCAAGATTATATGTGGGTCAATACGAAAGTTTTGAGATACACAGAAATCAAGAATTATAAAATCTGCACAGACAGAAACAAATGAAACCCTTCCAGCAATACCAATAAGCTGAGCAAGTTGAAACTTGCATAGGTGAATCAGAAAGGACGCTTTTCATTTTTGGAAAGTGAACTAATGGACCATAACATAGTCTGTCTCAAAACTTTTATAGTGACCCACTTATAGCTGATAAGCACATAGGCAGGATTTGAACTCAGATCTTTTGCTCCTATTGCCATACCTACTATTTATGGCATCACAAATATTTCAGTATGTCTTAAAACAATGCATATGGTTATGACAATTCTTTAAGTTTCCCTAAACATTTGAGGGGAGTTTTGCCCCACACTGAGGTATAGATTAGGCACTTGGAATGAGTTCTAAAATCTTTTCTGTTTGTCCATCAAGGAGTAAGGTTATCATCCACTGTTTTACTCTTTAACTTCTTCTCTAGTTTCATAAAGAAAGGAAAAAAATAGCAGAGCTTATATTTTATAGTTTAATATCGATAGTCCAGAGTCACAAATTAGAAGGAGGCTTAAAATGTTTAAATTTTTGCAGCCATTTACCTAACAAATGCTTCTACCTTCTTCATGAAAATGCTATAAAAATTACTGTCAAAGACAAGTGAATAAAGATTTTAGTTTATAAGTAGGGAAAACAAAGTCATTTAAGAAAATTTCTCTGGTAGAACAAGGAAAAGATATAAAATATGTTCTACAAAGTCGAGGTCAAGAAGACCTCCAAACTCCCTCCGAAGCAGCAAGGGAGTTTGAGGTGGAAGATATAGTTCTGGAAGACAAGTGAGGAAAAAGCATCTCAGGAATGAGGAATACCTAATAGTTCAGATGCTAATAAGAATTGTGGGTGACTCCAAACTTTTGACCTGAGCAATTTAATTCTCCAGCTCCAAAACCTTTATAATCCATTCCCTCCCTCCAGCCCCCCTGCCAATCATAATCCAATCCATCAGTAAATATTATAGATTCTTTCAGGGAAATACACTCAGAATCCAAATGTTTCACACTGCTTCCAATGTAGTCCAAGGTACCACCACTTCTCTTCTGGATTCCTTCTTCTCCCTCAATTCATTGTAGTCAGGGTGATCTTTAGGAAAGTAAATTGGATTGACTCCTCTTTCAAAGCCCTCCAAAGATTCAAAGCCCACCTCTTTCAGGGTGAAATCTCAAGTATATAGTAGCATTTCTTATTCACTACCCAGACACATAGCATAATATAATGCTTGGCATGTAGAAGAGACTCCCCCTAAAAAAGCACATTGTGAGAAAGTAATTAACATGATTTTAAATCATTCTCTTATTCTTGGATATATACAGGTTTTTGTTTTGTTTTGTTTTGGTTTTTGTTGGGGATTCATTGAGGGTACAAGAAACCATGTTACACTGATTGCATTTGTTGGGTAAAGTCCCTCTTACAATCATGTTTTGCCCCCAAAAGGTGTAGCACACGTCAAGATATATAGGGTTTTTTGTTTGTTTGAGACAGGGTCTCACTATATCACCCTCGGTAGAGTGCTGTGGTGTCACAGTTCACAGCAGCCTCAAACTCTTGGGCTTAATGCCAAATAATTTTATGGTTGGGGGGTCACCACAATGTGAGGAACTATATTAAAGGGTCATGGCATCAGGAAGGTTGAGAACCACTGGCTTAAGCGATTCTCTTGCCTCAGCCTCCCAAGTAGCTGGGTCTGCAGGTTCCCACCACAATGCCCGGCTATTTTTTTGTTGCGGTTGTCATTGGTGTTTAGCTGGCCTGGGCCAGGTTCGAACCTACCAGCCTGAGTATATGTGGCCAGCGCCCAACCTATTGAGCTATGGGTGCTGCCAAGGATATGTAGGTTTTTAAAGTTTTTAAAATTATAGACAATGTTTCGAATATATTAAACTTCTATTACTTTTTTTTAAATGTAGGTAGTATTTCTGGGAGTGGTATTATTTGGAGACATTAGGTGACCTCTACGTCTGACCTGTGACCTAGGTAATCAGCCCTATGACCATGACATCTTGCTTCCCAAAGGGCTGTAGCCACTGATGTGCCCAGGGGCTTAGTCTTGTCTCTCTCAAATTCATCTTTCATACACCTACCAATGAGTTCCAATGAAAACACAAACATGAGTGGGTCACTGTCCCACTTAGCACCATTTGATGGCTGCCCATTGTTTCCCATGACCTGGCTTTTCAAAGCTCTGTGGCCTCATTTTTTTGCCACCTTGGCTTCCCATTTTTATCCTAGCACCACTGACACATCTGACTCTGGGCCCTTGGTGTGTTGGTTCATACTCTCTTCTGAAGCATCCTCTTTTTGCCTTTGTTAACACCACTCCTTCAGAAAGACTTCTCTAATTCCCATAAACTTCTCTTGGATCCCACAGAGATGTTTTATTAGAATTAGTGGTTTCTGTGCCTCCCTCCTTTACCAACTCTGGAGCCCCTTTTGTGATCTCCTCCCTTGGTCAGCTGCCTAATATTGCCTAGCACCCAGTAGTATTTGTCCAGTGAGGAGTTCACTGTGTTACCGGAAGTCGGTGAGCACCACCCCTCTTCCACCCAATGTCTCCCCCTGTGTGTTCAGGGTGCTTTGATTGTGATTCTTTAATTTCCAGAAATGTGTAACTTTTTCCCTCTGAGCACAAACACTACCAGATGTAAGAATGAATGAATCTTTCTTATGAAGACAGATAAAATGCAGACAAAGCACCAGTAATGCAAGACAATGACCCTTTAAATACTATAAATATCACATAAGTGGTAATGCTGTATGGTGCACAGGAACTAGCTTCACATTTAAGTAATTTGGGCTTTCTTTTGCTCTTTGCACTTTATGAAGGTATTCACTGAGAGGCGACAGGAGAAGTTGGCTTAAAATTGACCCTGTTACTGGCGAGATCTTCAGCGCAGCTCTGTTAGACAGGGAAGCTGAGAGTGTATATCGGGTACAAGTGGTGGCCACTGAAGTAGGTAAGCAAAAGAAAATGGGCCGGGGGGGGGGGGAGAAAAGAGATTATCTGGAAATATGTCAATAGAAATGGGAGAAAGTTGGCAAACTGGATAGGGCCAAAGCACTGGGATATCATCACTGGGAGTGGAAGGATGAGAAAGCCACAAAAGACCACGTGTAGGCAATGCCCACCCGCTCTTGGTCTGTTAAAGATGAGAACCGTCTGTGCCCCTGAGCAGGGTTTCTTCCAACCAGGATTGTACCGAGAGGCTGGCCAGGCTTCAGGGGTGCTGCTCACTCTGTCGGTTTCTTCTAGAAGGTTCCTGTGTCCCTGGCTGAACTACTTCCCTTCTTCCAAAGTGGTTGTGGGTTTCTTGTGGAAGCTCAAGGTGCAGTCAAATGACAGCCCTGTTGACCTAGACCTAGACCAGTGTTTTTCAACCTTTTCTTTTTTTTAAATCTCACAGCACGCTTGAACCTATAGTTAAACTTCCACAACACACTTAAATGATGTTGATCAAAAAGAAGAGTGAAAAAAAATATATACTTGATGTATATTTGAACATCAAGTATATTCAGATACTTTGAACATCTTTTGAAAATAATCAATGATCTTTAAAAATTTTCATGGCACACTGGTTGAAAAATCACTTACCAGGACCACTGCTCACTCCTTCAGCCTAAAATTGCTGCTTATCAGACTTCATCCTTTTTTGAAGCAGAAAATGTTTTGTGTACTATTCTCCACTTTGATATGTGTCAGGATCACTCAGGAAGCTTGTTCAGTATAGACACTAGGAGTCCACCCTTGTACATTCAAGGTAAACTTTCATAAGGAAAGACCATTACATAGATAAGCCCAGGATGCTTGAATGAGGCCAGTATAATCTTTGCTTATATTCTCATATGTTCAGTTGTAGTACATATATTGCTTGCTGGCTTCAAATGTGGAATTCCAGAGAATTTTTAAAATTAAAAATTAACTCCTAGGAAGAGTATTCTTATCCAGCAACAAGGCTGGTAATTAAAACATTGAGTTTCTTTGCATTTAAATGGAGTTTTCAAGGCTGGGTGGGGTGGCTCATGCCTGTAATCTCAGCACTCTGGGAGGCTAAGGTGTGTGGATTGCTTGAGTGTATGAGTTCAAGGCCAGACTGAACAAAAAGTGAGACCCCTGTCTCTACTTAAAATAGAAAAACTGAGGCAAGAGGATTGCTTGAGGCCAAGAGCTTGTGGTTGCTGTGAGCTATGATGCCATAGCACTCTACCCAGGGCAACAGCTTGAGCCTGTCTCAAAAAAAGAAGTAAATGGAATTTTCAAGTGTACAGGAGGGATTCTGATCAGAGGCTGGTTTTAATTACCAGCTAGTAATAGCTAGTAAATATATCTGCCCAATTCCCCCCAAATGACAATTAAACAAGTTATTACTAAATAGTTTTATACCAAAAAAGCAAACAAACAAACAAACAAAAACAACAAACAAAAAAGACCCCTTATGGATGAGGAAGCCAGGGCACTAAGAAATTAGGTAACTTGCCCCAAATCGTGCAACTACCAACCAGTAATGCTGCAGAGTCCATGTTTTATATTACTACAGCATAGTAAATAGTGTTTGTGCGGCACTTTTTCTAGAACATTCACTTACATGTGTGATCCTCACAGAGCCATACACGTCTGAAGAAATAAGGCCTAGGAAACTTGACTAATATCCCTAAAGCAAGGTGTGGTATGGAGCAAGCGAGGTTATGGGAGCTAGATTAGACTACTTGGATCGAAAAGCTCTGCTGACTAGTTGTGTGATCTTCTGCAAGTCACAGCTTCTCTGAGCTCAGTTTTCTTATCCTAAAGGTACATCAGTCTTGCAGTCATGTATGTAAAATATTAGCACATAGGTCTTAGTTACTAAGATTTTTTTAACCAGTAATAAAACTAGGTCTTTGATTCTAAACGTTTATCTTTCTAGTACTTCAGTATATCTAACTGCTTGAGTTTTAACTTTTTTGTTTTAAGAAAGGAAACATCCTTATTGAATGGATGAGTGAGCTGATACCGTGTTTCAATGATTCAATTTCTTAGGTGGGTCCTCCTTGAGCTCCACCTCGCATTTCTACCTGACCCTCACAGATGTGAACGACAACCCCCCACGGCTAGTCAAGGAGTACACGGGCTTGTTCTTCTGCTACCCCCTCAGTGCACCTGGAAGCCTCATTTTCGAGGCCACTGATGATGATTGGCAGTTTCCTCGGGGTCCCCAGTTTACATTTTCCCTCGGCAGTGAAAGCTTACAAAAAGACTGGGAAGTGTCCAAAATCAACGGTGAGTTGTATGATGAATGATGAAGTTAGTTTTTGTTTTACTCGGTGGGTGTGCAATACCCAGCACAGAGCTTTCTTCCATGCTCCAGGAAGGAAGCTCATACTCTGAGGTCTTTAGAGGGGCAGAGCTCAGAAGGGAGAGAAGACTGCTCCATCACACAGCATCCCCCTTGGTGGAGATGGATAGTTGGACAACTGAGCATCATTTGCAAAGTTTTTTCGTGTCCTGCTATAATCTCTACCCCCATCTATCCCCTCTCTTCAGACAGCCACTGATCTGTTTTCTGTCACTATAGATTTTCATTTTCAATAATTTTAGCCAGATCAAATAACACAATATATACATGTGTTTTGGGTCTGGCTTTCACTTAGCATAATTTTTACTGTGTAGAGGTTCTTTCATTGGGAAAAGAATTTCAGTTCACATCATGTGAGCCAAGCAAACAGGCTAGAAAAGAACAAGTGTACCTGCAGGATGTGGTGTTTGGTCTTTTCAAAGATTGCTGAGAAGAGGGGCTGGCTTTTACTAAGAAGGTGGGTAGTAATTCCTGGAATTGGGCTTTCTCCCATTTTTTACTTTATACAGGTGTTTTAGAACTGTTGTGGCGATCTTTAAACCACAATATGATGTTATAATCAGCCTAAGTTCATCTGAGGTGGCAGAGAGAGCTGATAAGCATAGACAAGAACTGGCTTCCATGGGCTTATCAACTCCATTTTGTTAGGTTTTAATACCCGTACCCACTCTGCAAGCCCCTGCAGCCAGCTCCAGTAGTCTTAATTAGCTACATCCATGCAAGATGGCAAACTTAGTGTTGAGTGTCCTCTGACCAGACCTTTCCCCATCTTCCCCACCCCACAGCCTTGGGCCTCCCTATTCCCTGAGAGACAATATTGAAATTGGGCCAGTCAGTAACCCTGCAGTGGCCTCTAAGCATTCAAGTAAAAGGAAGAGTCGCAGGTCTCTCACTGTAAGTCAAAAGCTAGACATGCTGAAACCAGAACAGGCTGAGAGCTGGGCCAAGTTGTGAATCTAAAGGTAAAGTTTTTAAAAGTGCTACTCCAGTGAACACAGACTAATAAGAAGGTGAAACAGCTGAGGGTGAACAATGTGACACTCTTCTAGTTTCAGCTCTCACACTGTTAACTTTCTTTTTGCAGTCCACTTAGTACCCCCCTTTTCCACACTTTTTGCTTTTCATTTTGTGATTTCATTGTTTAAAATGGCCCTGAACTATAATGCTATCTAGTGTTCTTAAGCTCAAGGCAGCTATGATGTGCCTTACAGAGAAAGTACATGTTAGATCACTTTTGTTCAGGCAGGGGTTCCATTGCTGTTAATCCTGAGTTAAATGTTAGTCAACAATAATATATATTAAATAAGGCATTTTTAAACAGAAATATAGAAGTCAAGATTATATATTGATCAGTTGATGACCAGAGGCTCACAGGAGCCTAACCCTGCATTTCCCCTAGGAGCAATGTTTCAATATTAACTCAGTGTTTGGGACAACTTTATGGACCCCAACACTGGAAATGAAGAGAATCAATGCCATTGGTATTCATTTGTATTCATTTCTACAGAGAAGTCACGAACTGAGAATTTAAAGGATGTTTTTGCCCTTTTCACACTCTGATAGATACATGTAGAGTAATAAGGGTCATACTTGGGTAGGTTAACTCCCACCTATCCAATTTCTAGTCGCCCTTAGTATGTGACATAAGGATAAGCTTTATTTATTCCTGCTGATGGAGGGATCTGAAGTTGTGTGTTCATGTCATTCTTTCCCCTGTTCTGACAGGTACTCACGCCAGTCTCTCCACCAAGCACACGAGCTTTGAGGAGAGAGTTTATGAAGTCCCTATCCGCATCAATGATGGGGGTCGGCCACCCTTGGAAGGTATCGTCTCTTTACCAGGTATGGATTTTGCTGTAGGCAATGTAAGGCAGCATCTGTCCCCCTGTGCAGTTTGAGGGAATTCCTGACTTTGGTATGAGATTCTGTGACTATTCGCTTGAAAATTTAACCTACCAAATACTGTGCCGCTTTCCAGTTACCATCTGCACGTGTGTGGAGGAAAGGTGTTTCCAGCCAGCAGGTGGTCAGCCTGGGATGCCCACTGTGGGCATGGCGGTTGGTATACTGCTGACCACGTTTCTGGTCATTGGTGAGTATAATTTCTCAAGTCAAGGACTCTTCTCTTGGGCCTCAGATATATGAGCTCATCTGTGTTCGTGGGCTAGTCTGGTGGCTCCTCAAGGGGCAAGCAAGGCACGAGCCAAGGATATAGAGCACCAGTTAGTTCTACTGCTTGAGCAAGACCGCTTTACCACCCTCTGCCTATATTGCTTTCAGGGCTACTTTGGGAAATTAGAGGCTTTAGAGGTTAAATGGTTATGTTTTATTCCTACTTAGCTTTCATGATGGAGAAAGAAATTCAGTAGCTGTGTCCTTGATGTGTGCCAGAAACTGTGCTTGATGGGGTATATGGTGACAGGCAGGACCTCCACAAATCCTGCATCAGAGCTTATACTCACATCTGCCAGTGGTGTTGTAGGTAGAAGTTAGCCTTCCGGTGGAAATGCTGCTACACCTGAAGTGTACAGGGAAGAATTTCATCATATGTTTTCATGACTGCAAACCCTAATTCTTTATCATCCAGAATATTCCCATGGTATCATGGCAGCCCTGGTAGAGTCCTCTGATCTGGCTGGCTTTTTAAAATTTTGTTTAATTTAGTTTTTTTTGAGACAGAGCCTCAAGCTGTCACCCTGGGTAGAGTGCTGTAGCATCATAGCTCACAGCAACCTCCAACTCTTGGGCTCAAGTGATTCTCCTGCCTCTCAAGTAGCTGGGACTACAGGCACCTGCCACAACACCCGGCTAGTTTTTTGGTTGCAGCCGTCATTATTGTTTGGTGGGCCCAGGCTGGATTCGAACCCACCAACTCAGGTGTATGTGGCTGGTGCCTTAGCCCCTTGAGCCACAGGCGCCAAGCCTGGCTGGCTTTTTTTTAAAATTTATTTTTTAATTTTTTTGTAAACAATCCTACTACAGGTTGTATATCCCTTATCTGAAATGTATCAGAAAAGTTTTGGATTTTTTCTAAGTTTGGAACATTATGAGATATCTTGGGGATAGTATTCAATTCTAAACATGGAATTCACTTGCAACAAAAATACTTTCTATATATTGAAGTACTTATGGTAAAAACACAGTCAAAATTATTTCATTCATAACTCATCACATGAGGTCATGTTGCAGCCCATATAACCTATGGCTATGAGGAGTGAGAGTTATAAGAAATACCTGTATGGCTCAATAATGGAACACCTGGGTGGAAAGGGCATGGAGAGGGATTTAGCTCTCCTAACAAGCATGAGAGCTCACCAGATAAGAGCAGTGGCGAATTGGCCGTCTCTACACCTGTGGTTTTTAAAGGCACGAGATTAGCCTTATATTAGGCCGGAGGAGAAGGCAGTCGGGAGCATGCACATTCTATTATGGACCCTGTTTACTCTAACTCTGTCTCCTCTCCAGCCTGCAGAACGCCACCATGGCGTCTCTCTGCTGAAGATTACCAGGCTCTGGTAAAGACTAAGATCTATCTTTCTAAGAAGACTACTTTACTCTCTCTAAGACTCTCTCTCTCTCTCTCTCTCCAGCTAAAGTAGATAGCCCTCAGGCCCCAAGAGAAACTGTACCTGAGCAAGGTAACTTAGCAGTCCGCGTCCAGAACCTAGTTAAGCCAGGCCCGAGACCTGCCAGTCCAGGGCCTTGGCAAAAAGTGACATGTGACAGGTCAGGTGTAGAATTTTCCACTTGTATCATGGTGGCATTCAAAAATTTTTGGATTTTGGAGCATTTCAAATTTTCAGGTTAAAGTTGTTCAACTTCTAGAGTAATTACCTTCTTTCAACTGTTATCCTTACCACAGTTAAATATCAATTCATTAATTCATGTGCACCTGGGTAAAAAGATTTACAGTTCTTCTAAAAGAAGGGCTGAATAATTCTAAATATTGTTCATTCTCTCTGCAACTGGTCTCCTCTTCTGTGACACATGTCACATTAGACTCTGATTCAAGGGATCTCATTTCCTTTTACCATTCAATCCAAACTCTTATGACATGACCACTTTCCCCATCATTCCTCCTAGAAAACCACTATCTGCTGAATACTTTTCACACTAATTGAGCTGCATTTTTGAGGTCCTACTTGCTTACCAGTCTCCCCTCTATCCATTCAAAAACCTTGAAAAGGTTTTTGAATTTAGTCATTTTCTTACATAGAGCTTTAAATCCCATAATCTTACCACAAGTTAAAGGTGTCATGGGTTTGGGGATGTTATAGAAGTAATGGGCTTTTACAATTTTGTACCCTTATTTTCAAAATAGGATTGGGATTATTACAAAATTCTTAATGGGTTTCTGAACATCTAGTCTTTCCTGCCATGATTCCTCCTGTAAGCTTAGAGGTTAATTTCCTTAAAACAAATCCCTTTTTCATAGTGGCTTCTGATTGATAATATACATCTAGGGCTGAGATGCACAATGTAATTTTGTAGAAGTTTAGGAATGGGAGAAACTAGAAAATTTAAGTAGTCTATTCAAGGTCACTCACCAACGTTGGTTGGAGCAGTAAAAAAGGCACTAAAGAAAATGTGAGATTTGGGGTGGGCACAGCCAAAGTCAGCTTTAGATCTGAAAACAGCTTTCTAGGTACTCTGGTTGGATTGTTGCCTATGAAGACAGACAGACTAGAATCAATACTGGAGGACATATAAAGTTTAGGAACTATGGGATGCACAGTCTGTATGGAACCTTAGGGCCTTTATTCCTAGATAGAGATACACCATGTGATTTGGGACTTGGTATATACTTACCGACAGGATAAGTTTACTTATCCAAGAAAGCCAATGCTCAGTATCCCTTATTCACCAGGACAACGAAAGTTTGTTAAACCACAAACAAAAAATGAAGTTATATGAGTCATTTTTTCCTATCCAGATACTACTTTATAAATGAATGGGACAGTGCATGTTAAGATTCCATCTATTTGACCCTATGTTTTCTCATTTAGGTATAATTTTAGCAGCTGTGTTTATCCGCATCAAGAAGGATAAAGGCAAAGATAATGTTCAAAGTGCTCAGACATCTGAAGTTGAACCTCTAAGAAGCTGAGTTTGAAAAGGAATGTTTGATTTTATATACCAAGTGCTGTTTCAATAACAGTTGTCTAATCCTACAATATTACTTTTTATCCAACATACACCTTATAATTTTTTACAGATATTTACTCTTGCCCTTTAATATTTTTATTTTACTACTCTTAGATAGTTCCTGTGCTACAGACCTTAGAGATATTTTTCATTTTCCCATGACATTTCTGTAAAAGGCTTACCAAAAATATATGTGTTTTCTCCCTTTGGGAAAAGATGGGCTGATTAAATATTCTGTATACTTTTTTCCTATCATCAAGGAGAGATCAGCTGTCTACCACAGAACTTCCTGGATTTCATTTGTCCTTTTTCTGCTCTTATCCCTTCATCCATGCCTCCCTTGGTAGTTCACTGAATTTAGAATATTTGTCAGAGAAGAGAACAAAGTGGAGTGTCAGGGGAAAAAAAAGAACAGTCTTGTCCTTTACTATGAACAGACATGCTTCTGTGTTACTAACCTTCTTTACTCCTGTGTGTATGCTGTTCTTTGGTTGATGTTCTTTAACTCCAGAATGGCACAGACCCACAGAAGGATTCAGACACAGTCGCCTGTTTCCACAGGGCACTACTTCACGCAGGAAGCAACCAGCTGACAAGGCTCACTCACCACCTACCATGCTTACATGCCACGCATGTTTTAGTTGTATATTAATAAAGTTTTGGTTATTATATATTTAATGTATGAAGGAAAATAAGCATGAAAGGAGTAGAGACCAAAATTCAAGAATAAATATTGGCTGTTTTTATTTCACTGATCTCTTTGCTTCCTGGTTCTTTTCATTTGTGGAGAGGAATAACAATGGTTATCGAATGTTTTTCAAAATTGTCTCCTGTGTAGAATTAACCCAAGAATAGAAGTGTACAATAAGATGTAAATTCACTGTTTGCATGATTGTGGATTGAGGTGTTCTATGTAGGTACATCAGGAATTTAAAAAATTTAAATAAGAACTTTGGAGATTTTAAAGCATTCCTAGGGCTGGAATTGTTGCCTGGCTTTTGATTTGAGTCTGGGGAGCATTCAACATTACACGGTCCCCTTAGATATTTTAACCAGGAGCAAGGACTCCGGTGGGGAAGGATGCTTGTTCAACTGCTGAAGCAGGCCATGAGGTTGTGGTTTTCATAAATAATTTTTTTGTGATCCTCTACTGTCTTTTTGAAAGCAAAAAGTCAATCAAAATACTTGTTTTTTAAACATCAGTATTGCTTTCTTGTATACTGTAGACTGTGCTTCAAACCACTTTACCTGTTTATTTCACAGGGGGCTCATCAGCAGCTCCACAGTGGGGAAGGTTCTCTCCTGTCTCACCTCACATTAAAAAACCAAACCAAAAAAATCCAAAAGCAAATTTACTTGACAAATTATACTCCAAACTGAGAAATAGCACAACTGTAAAAGCAGCTCTTTAGGTATTTTACTTGTAGATTTTTACCAAAGTGACATGACATTCAGGTTACTTCAAATTACATAATTATTTGCTCTGTTTATTTTGTGGAAAACTTATCTTTACTAAAAAACTGAGGCAGTCCTGCTGAGGCAGACTGAGGGGGTCTCTCCTGCTTCATCCCATGTTATCCTCTCTGTACCAACTGGTGTCACCTGAAAGTATGCTGATCACACAGAATTTTCATCAAAAATTGATGAACATTCATGTTGCTCATGCTGTTCCTTCCCTGAGTGGGTCCTCTCTCTCAACCATTTTATCCTTCCTATTCTTAAAATCTTAAAGACCACTTTGCTGGTCCTTTTCGGAAGCTTCAATTTTCCTACAGGAGAGACTTCGGTGAGGAAAATGATTTCCCTGGCCAGGACCAATACCATCTTTTTATAAGAATGGTTGGGAAACATGTCCCCCACCCCTGTTCAGTCCATACAGTTTGGGGACAACCAACCCCCTGTTTTTTTCTCCAACACTTCAGCTCTAGGATTGGGTACTGTACCTGTGAGATTCACTTCTAGAATTTTAGTTGTAACTCTTAGAGAAGAGCTCTCTTTTGTGGAATTTGGTAAACTAGTAGGAAGTAAGCTAAGCATTCTGGTTACCATCAGAGCTGAGCCTTCCCCAGAATGAGACCCTATAAAGTCAAGAGATGAGAGAACATTTTGAAGATGTTGAGTACCTAGATCCAGCTGTGTCTGAAAGCAATCTTGCCCTAGACCAGTGTTTTTCAATCTTTTTTTATCTCACAGCATACTTGAAGCTATAGTTAAACTTCTATGGCACTCTTAAATTATGTTGATCAGAAAAAGAGTTAAAAAAAACATGCTTACTGTGCTTTGAAGTTCTTTTGAAAATAAATTAATGCTACTGTGAAA
>CAUYON010158738.1:0-10357 GCA_963573935.1 Arctocebus calabarensis | reverse complement strand
TTGCTGGCCAGTTTGCCCAGCATCATTTGTTAAATAGGGCATCTTTTCCCCACTGAATATTTTTAATTGGCTTGTTGAAGATAAAATAACGGCAAGTTGCTGGGTTCATCTCTTGGTTCTCTATTCTTTTCCATACATCTATCTCTCTGTTTTTGTGCATTGAAATCATTTCTTATCGAGGTCCTGGTTTTCTAGGATCTCCTGAGGCTCCTGAGTGGCTGTGAAACTTAGAGGGAATAGCAAGGTGCTTATGTGATCGGGAAAGACAGGCAGCACCGAATTTCCACTCAGTGCAAACAAGTTCTACACTGCAAGTCCTTCAGAGTTTGCAGCCGACTCTCCAACTCACCCTCCCTTGAAATCTGCCTGGTGGTAGTTGGAGCTTGTTTGTGATTATTGAAGTATAAAATGTGTATTTGTAAGTCATGTGGGCAACGTTCCTTCTATGCTAACCGCCAAAATTGTTTCCCATGTTAACTATCCAACTATAACGAATGGTGGAGAATTTACATCTTTTATATTTACCTGGGCAGAGTAGAAGAACGTGCTTAGTAAAGGATCACAAGAAAAGCAAGTAGCCAATGTAGTCAATACTAATATGAAACCAGTAGATGGGGCAGGGATGTGGCTCACCAGTACATGGGAGGCTGAGGAGGGCAGATTGCCTGAGCTCACATGTTCGAGACTAGCCTGAGTCAGAGAGAGACCCCGTCTCTAAAAATAGCCCAGTGTTGTGGCAGGAGCAGTCCCAGATACTTAGGAGACTGGGGCAAGAGAATCACTTAAGCCCCAGAGTTGGAGTTTGCTGTGAGCTGTGACACCACAGCACTCTACCAAGTATGACAAAAACCCAAAAAACAAAAGTAAACCAAGCAAAAAAGAAACTACAACAGATGAACAACTAGACGCCTATTTAAGAGAAAAACACAATTAAATTCATGAACGAGGAGGCAGGAGGGAGGCGGATGGGGCAGGGGAAACCGTGAGCTCTCACATAGTGGGCACAGCACAGTGAGGGTGGAGGCCACACCTCCTGGGTGAGGGGCTCGACTGCAACTTGGACTTCACCTAACGGACACAAACCACGTAACCTAATTGGTTATACCCTCACGTTAATCCAAAATTTAAAAAAAAGAAACAAGGGAGCCGTATCTTATTATTCTTAAGGAAGGCTATCATTTTCTTCAAAGAGAAATTGGAGAGTGTTATTTCAAAGCCTGACTAAACACTGGAGTGGAAAGTAAAAAGCAAAAGCACCGCGTGTCTGGCCCAGCTTTCACACGGCTCCGGCAGAGCTGCTGACCTCCTCCTGAAAGAGTTCCATTGTATCTGTAAACAGGTGAACATGCATGCCAGCAAGATGATCCCTGAACTGTTCCTAACTTTATCATTTTTGTTTCAGAATATTGAGGGGTTGTGAATTTCTCTGTTACATGTATTACTTTTGTAATGCTTGAGTCACAGCTCAAGCATTGAGAGCTGTGTTTCAGAATATTGAGGGGTGGTAAATTTCTCTGTTACGTGTATTACTTGCACATGACGTGGAGTAATTCACAATTGCCAAGATGTAGAAGCAGCCAAAATGCCCAATACTTAGCACAATTAGCAGCATACAAATATGGGTCTTTGTATATATTCTTCATTTACATTATTGGGATGCTGGCGGAAATCATGATAGTGGAAATGACCAGTGCCGAATAAGTCTATCAAGTTGACATTTAAAGAAAATGATGCCCACACTTCACGTTCACTGCCCAACATTTAGAGAAGTATATTAAACAAGTTAGTTGAATGCATTTGGCTCATGTAACATAACACACTCTCTCTTCAGTCTAGAAACTTGTTCTCTTCTTCCGTGCTAAAAACTTATTTCTTCCTCTCAGCTTTTAATGAAGTTTTTCCCTTTGCAGCACAAAGGGCTACCATCTCCAGCGTCATCTAGTAATACGTCGTGGTCGTGTGTTGACAGCAGCTTAACCTTCACACTTTCTAATATACATCTCCGACATAATCATAGATCAGCATCAGGAGAATCTACCAGATCAGAAAGACAAGACCAGAACTCTACTTACTAGACACTGAGTTTAAGTCTTTTTCCTTCAATGTATCTCCTTTTTAGCATTTATGCCGTAAGAACAGGGATATAAAAGGAAAGTAAAGTGCTTAGTAAAACTTCAGGGCCACTAGTTCATTGTGCTCTTATTTTCTAGATCTTGTAAATAAACATGAGGAATTTTTATTGGCTAAATAAACATTAAAAACTTATTTTTCTTATTTTTTCCTTCTTTAAATAGCTTTATTATGAGGGTGATATAGTGATTATAAGATGGTACTGTTCCCGACAAAACCTTCCTACCCACAAAAAGGATAATTTTCAACATCATAAAAAAAAAAATCAAATATTTCTTTTGGTTCAATCTTAAGGACAAAAAAAAAAAAAATACCAAAGTAAATTATTTGGATCAGCATTCAAATGTAAGCACCAAGCTTAATCCTTTGAGGGTTGCCTGTTTATACTTTGGACGAGAAGACAGAACAGACGTTCAAATCTAATACTGAGTAAAATATTTTCTGAAAGAAATAAAGTCAGTCTACCCACCTGATCTCTCATTGAACTGTAAATTTTTTTGTAGATATAAGTGTTTATCTTTCTAACTTTTGTAGACTAAATCCTCCTCTTGCAAAAAAGAAAGCAAATAGATTCTTACTTGGGTGGAAATGAAGATGCCACTACCAGTGGGGAAAGATGAGATTCAAAAGGCTATGGGGAGAAAATGCCCCAGGCCCACCCACTGTGCGAGGGTTTTGCTGGACCTAATAGCAGGAGATGAAATCCAACATACAAGAAACAGAAAAAGGAATGAGAACTTGGCCTTCATTACCAGCCCACACACAGAGCTGCAGGGGAAGAATCACCAAACTAATTGGCGTCTGATAGTTTGCATTTTCAAGGGCTCAGCAAAAGCTTTCTTATGTTTGGTTTGAAGAGCATTTTTCTTACCCCACATTATAAAATTATGAACATGTTATTCAAAAGAATTTGGGCTATTTATATTCAAAGAGATAGTAAAAGCAGGGAAGAAATAAAAAACAGTAAATAAACATCAATAGAAAGGTTACATTTTTTGTTCCTAATATAAGAATTATGTACAATACACTATAAGATGAAAGTTATAATACAGAAAATCTTTTTTAATCATAAATATCTGTCGTATCATTTTTTTAAAAACCCATGAAGTAAAAAACAGCACCCAATTTATTGACTTACCTGTGTAATGTGTAAACATGGGTAACTAATGACTCTAATGATTAATAAGGTCCTGGGCTTTCTTGTATTAAATTGTAAATATAATCTTATTCTGCTTTGTATTTCTCCTAGAAAATAGTATTGAACATTTCACATAGCAAAAGCTCAATATAATCAACAATAATAATCATAAAAGCTTACTGTGCCTCAGATAATCGTTCTCTTTAGGACCTAATGATTTCAAAGCCACTTCATCATGTGAAGCCCTGTGTGGACCAACATGTCAAAGCTGTTAAATTCATTTGAATTCTATTATCTATCAAAAGCTTTGTTTTTCCTTGATAACTATATAAAGACATTAATACTCTACCTTTAATACGTTTCGCCAGTACCCTGCTAAGTTGCACGTTAGGTGTGTTCCCACCAAACGGGTGGGGAGGGGTGGGGGGAGGATGGGAAGAATATATGATCTTTATGTGACTTTTTTTTTTATCATATGCTGTGTGATCTATTGGAAATGTTTAAATATATACAGGCTGGTGGCAAGAGAAATACATGTAAACCACAGAAGAGCAGTTGATCTGTAAGACAATCTGTGAAGGGGCCTTGTGGTCCAGAGCCTCATCTGTGAGCAAAGGTCCAAGACTAAAAGCCCCAAGCTTCAGGCCAAAGGTTGCACCTGCTTTTGTTCTGCAGTCACTGCTGGTGGTTTGTGACTAATTTTTAGTTCTTGCTCACATTACCACTTACCCTTCCTCCTCTACATTCTTGGTTTTTGTTTTTCGTCTTTCTCTGAATTCAGCACCATGAACCCAGAAAAATGGGAAGACTAGTAGCAAAACCAAAGGCCAGTCTTTCTGCTTCCCTCCCTTCTCTCCCTGCCTCCCTCCCCCACAGTTATCCAGTTGGGGGATCACGTATGCATCTAGCTATAGCAGATACCACCGGAGTTTGCCTGATGCATGTGTCATATCCACATTTCATTCATTAAACCTTCTTCTAACTGACCTGGAGTCAGTTCTACTCTAAACCAAATTGGGAAGTGGACCAGGATATTTTTTGTTCTGTCTATACCTTATTCATCCCCACATTTGGGGGCCTAGTACCAAAGGTGGCCAGTGCTACTTTACTTTCCTCAAACTGCCTAATGTCCGTGCTGGGTGCCTTCCAGATTCCCCAATCTCCATTTTTTTTCTCTCCTTCTTACATCTTCTCACTCTTATAAACTCCAAGTTCCTTATTATTTCTAACCTCAGTGAACAGTTAGAAGAAAATTGGGTTGATAGACCTAATTCAAATAATAGTGTGATCATTCAATCTTGGCCTCAGCCTGAGCATCTTCCCCCTAAAATCTCTTTAATACATCCAGCCTCTAAGCCATGTGACAAAGGGGAAAACAAAAGATCTGCTTTTTATTTACTCTGTGATATTATAATGCTAAAATAAATTAGTACAAACCTATCCTATTCATTTGAGTGCATTCCATTTCATGAAATATTGTTTAACATTCCAAGATAAAATCCAAACATAAGACAACGAGATTGTTGTATTCTTATTCCATATATAAAAAAACGACCCAGACGGGCCTACTTACCTTCTTCATTCTCTGGTATCCCTGGTTTCTTCTTTTGGGTGGAATATTATTGGCAAGCATGTCTAGGTGCACATTTTCTCTGTCTGCTTCACATAGACACACAATTTTAACAAGTTGGCTACCTTACTCTTTTTTTCCCTCTATTCAGGGCTATTTTTACTGTTTTTGACCACTAACAAGGCGTAAATAAAGCAAGTCAAAGGGGCCTTCACTTTGTTCCTATTCTGGTCCAGTTTAAAATTTCAATCCATGTTATTGTGCAAGAGTTAAGTAAAGTTAAGTGAAGGGCAACTTCCTGCCATTCCTCACCCTGATTATGTAGATTATTTTTACCCTTGGAAGGTCTCTGCCCTTCTCCTTGTTTTCTAAAGTCCAACTCTCCCCACCCCACCCACAAAGTCCATGTCCATCCTCAGTCACGTCTGCACACAGCCAACACCAATGTCTTTTTCTCCTTCCTGATCTTTCATAGAACTTACTCGGTATCGCACACTTTATACCCCACATTCCAGCATTCTCAACTTGTTCCATGTGTGAACACTGCTTCTCCAATGTGACTATGAATTCCCAGAGATGAGATTGTTATCCTATAAACCTTCACATGTCATGTGGTTCCAGGCACATGGTAAACACTGAGTGGCCAGAAGGCTTAAATTCTTTGCATTTAAGGCTAAGACCCCACGGAGAGCACTCAGTGCTACCTGCCAGGGGTAGCTACAGAGGCTCACCACTTTGCTCGCAATTTTCTAAATAGTTTCCAAAGTGAAAACCCCAAAGTGTCTAGTGAGAACGAAGCAGGACCTCATAATGAACATGACATTTAAAGTATCAAATCCCAAAGCAGTTAAAAAATTCCACATTCTTTCATTTAACTGGTATTTCCTGAACATTTCCCGTGCTCATGTATGTGGTACTTACTCAGGAGAAAAGTAGAGGATACTTTAGTAGAGGATACAGTCCCCGTGCTCCAAGGATGCAAATGAAATACTAAAAAGGTAGAATCAGGAAATGACTAGATCCAGGTCTTTTCAGGAACAAAGAAAACAGCAAATAATAGAAGGAAATGGTTAAAAAAGATTTACTTGTTTTATCTTAATCATAATCATCAGTTTGTGTTTAATTGGGTGACTAAAGTATGCAAAAACATTGAGTTTATCACAGAAAATTACCTAAAACAACATGGTAAGCACATACTTTTGTGTGCTTAAATGAAACAAGTCAGAATTTAAATTATTATATACTGAACAGCCAAATGTCACTGATAAATAAGAAAACAAAGCGTGCCTGTCTGCGGTATCTTTTAAACATCAGTATGACATCAGTTGAAAGAAAAAGTAATTGCTTACAGACAAGACAATTTTCATGGCTGAGAAACACATTAAATTGTCTTTGTCTTTGCGCTGATTTACTTTATATGTTCCTCTAAAACAGAGTCATAATGGGCCAATGGAAACAAAATAAAATAGAGCATGTTATTCTACCTTTTTTTCTTTCGGGAATAAGCTCAGATTTGAACACAGTGATGAAAGGCGTCTGGCCCTGGTTGCTTCTAAGAGTCAACATGAATGTGTTGATGGATTCTGCAGTATCTGATCACGGGCTGAAATCACATGCAAAGTAGGTGACAACTAACACAAGATTCTAGGTGGAGAGCAAAACACCAGTGATACGAATGACCAACTATCCCACTTACGTGAGTATGTTCATTTTAATAAAAACCTTTGGGAGAAGAGTACACCCTGAAAGGCATTGGGCTTTCAAGTGTGCGTGCTAAGAACATGGGCAGCTCTGGATTGTCTCCTTTACCTGGAGCGGCGTCCCCTACAGTCCCTCACCCCATGCACTTACTTTAATCAAAGCTCCTCTGAGATGTCATCTCTTTATACGGGAATTCCCAGAACATCCTGCCTCCAATTCCAGCACCCTGTTCCTGTACCCCTGATTTCTAAAATATTCTGCTATATTATGGTGGCATATAACCAATCCTCAAATATCAGTGGCTTAAAAAAAAAAGTTTATCACTATGAAAAATTCACTGAGTTTGAGCAACTGTCCCAGGCACTCCTCCTACACAGTCCTTATCAATAAATACAGCCAATGCTCCTGCTACAGCGAGTTATAGTAAAGAGTCAAGGCCAGGTAATAAACGCTCCCACCCAAAGATGACATGGACCACTTCCACTCACTTCTCCCTGGCCAAAGACACAGTGAACTACTAGTGGGAAGGAAAGTTCCATCCCTCTACATGTTTGAGTAGGTACAGTGATATCTGGCTCTTCATGTTCCATTTTTCAGTATAATATTTTTACCTAACATCATATAAAATCCATTATTTGTGGCTCAGCACCAGCCACATACATCAAGGGTGGCAGGTTCAAACCCAGCCCAGGCCAGCTAAACAACTGCAACAAAAAAAATAGCCAGGTGTTGTGGCGGGTACCTGTAGTCCTAGATACTTGGGAGGCTGAGGCAAGAGAATCACTTAAGGCCAAGAGTTTGAGGTTGCTGTGAGATGTGATGCCACAGCACTCCACAGAGGGCGACATAGTGAGACTCTGTCTCAAAAAAAAAAAAAAAATTCTCTTATTTGTTACTGCGTTTCTCTCCTCTCTAGAATAGTCCCAGTTGGACTCTCTCTCAAGTCCCTGTTGGTCAAGTTACTTGCTGCTGCCGTGCCCTCAGATCTTAGAACAGATACTTTGAATAAATATTTGTTGAATGAACAAAAAGAATGCAAAAAATGGCAAGCTTTACATAAGGAATTACAAGTGCAAATGCTGTTAATACAACAAGGGAAGAGATCAAGGTTAGAACTCGGGCTCCCAGAGAGATTTTGCCTCTACCAAAGCCTGACAGTTGTTGCCTTGATCAACCATGAACTCAGGATGGCCAGATCTTCTGATTTCTCATGAGAAGTTAAAAATCTTGATTTTTTTAAACATGAAAGTTCTGACTTTTTCATGTGACTCAAAAGTTTTCCAAACCATGTGCAGTTTACACCCAGGAAACATGGTGTCAGTCTGCACTTTTTGCTTTTGGTGAAAAACATGTGTTTTAAGATTTGCAAAGTTCCTCTCCTGTGGAGAAAGAGAGGGAAGGGGAAAAATAGAATGTCCACGTCCATCTCACTTGCATTTGGAGGGATCCCTGGCTCACCTTTCTGCCTGTCATTCCTATCCCTCTTTACCTAGGAATTTAGAAAAATACCTCTTTATATTTATAAAACTATTAATGGTTTCCTTTATTTCCAAATATCTTGAAAAGTGAGGAGGGGACAACTCCACCTTTGATCATGCTATTGTGTATCTTACAAACAATATCTAAATAAGAATCCACAGGAAAACTTCTGCAAGGCAAAAATATTTAAAATAAAGAATTGCTGGGGGCGGCTCCTGTGGCTCAGCGAGTAGGGTGCCGGCCCCATATACCGAAGGTGGCGGGTTCAAGCCCGGCCTCGGCCGAACTGCAAAACAAAGAAATAGCCGGGCGCTGTGGCGGGCGCCTGTAGTCCCAGCTGCTTGGGAGGCTGAGGCAAGAGAATCACTTAAGCCCAGGAGCTGGAGGTTGCTGTGAGCAGTGTGACACCACGGCACTCTACCCAGGGCGATAAAGTGAGACTCTGTCTCTACAAAAAAAAAAAAAAAAGAATTGCTGGGATTAGAATGGCACTGGCAGTATAACAGATCTAATATCTATTTCATGTAACAGATGAGGTCCAAACCAGAAACTCTTCTCCATAACCAATAATTTGATCTGATTACATAATGAGGTTTCTTTTTCCTTGCCCTAAAGTTGAACTTTGTCTATAGAGTAACTGCCAAACATATTTTCACTGTAAAGAAATGTTATTTTCCGATGTATCACCCATGAGGTTTTCGTTCAGATTAAAATGTTCAAAAATCAAATTTCTGTATTTCTTTGGATCCAGCTCGGGGTGATTTAGTAACAGTCTTCCTCCTACTCCTCTTCTCCCAAGGGAATTATTCCTGAGCATGATCAGTCAAACTGTAAGTGGAATTGTGCATTTCAGCGGCCCCAAGCCTATATTTGAGAGTTTTCCAGCTGTGGAATCAATGGGAAAAAAATGCCCAGACTCTTCAATCAAGGGTGCAATACTGGATTCCAGGCAATCTGCTTTTGTAAGGAAGCAATTGAATTAAACAGGCTGTCCCTCCTGTCATGCAGAGAATTCTATCACCGTTCTCCAACCCCAAGCAGTTTACATGCCATTCCCCCTGTATGGTGCTGGCCTTTCAGATCTCTGCAGGGACGCCTGTCACATATTGGCTCTCATTCTAGGATAACTGGGAAAATAAAAAATATCTAACAACCTTCTCAATACCCAGCCCATCCTCTAGTGGAAATCCTCACAATAAACAGACTTTCCATAGACTTTAGATATGCTAGTAATTAACCTCACTAGGCTACCCTAGATGCCTCTGGATAGCATGAGCTTGAAATAAATAAGGCTTTTCGTCCATGATTTGTAAACAAAATTGTCAAGACTGAAATTGGAAATCTTGTTCTTACAGAAGCATATGAAAAATAGGAAAATCGCTGGAGATAGCCCATGAGCAAAGTAAAATTGCTTCCATAGAATTCTAGAAATCATTTATTTTCAAAATTCGAATATTGACTTGATTCTGAAAATCATTACAGCATTACTCTACCAAAGAGTTCTCTTCAAAGTGGCCACTGATTTGACAAAACTATAAATTTCAGTTAATATGGCCTTTAAGAATATGCCTTGAGGCCAAGATGGTGGTCTGTAGCCAGCTTTCTGCAGATGCTCCTGTCCAGAAGGAGAGTTAAAGGACAGAAATTTAGCGAGAAAGTCAACAGTTTGGAGCTGAGCCAAGAGGAAAGCACATGAACCCTGCTGGAGCAACCTGCGACCCCAAGGAAACAAATAAAAGGTACAGAGCACATCAACAAGCGGACGGGAGTCCCCTCCCCCAAGAGAACAGCTCTCAGTATATGCCATACCTCCATAGAAACAAGCAAGCAGAGTTCAGATGTCCTCCCACTCTACCCCACGGGAGAGACCCTCTAAAAACTGGACCTCCTTCCCCTGTGCCACGGCACTCTCCTGCCAGGCATAAAGCTGTATAAAACTGTATATATTCTCTACTTGCAAGTTGGAACTCCCGGCACTCCCCTCCACTCTCACCCTGAGGTCTGCAGGTCTGTCCCCCACGGAGTCCAGATTTTTGAACACTTTCTTCAGGGGTGTGGACAGGGCGTGGGTTGCCGCTGGTCTGTGCTGTTCTCCTGGCTCAGGAGCGGTGAGAGAGTGAGCCGAAAAGCGGTTAACCGAAAAGCAGACCAAAGCTTTGCTAAATTTCGGGCACACCTGGCCCTCAGGGAATGACAGCTGAAACAAAGGGCTGAAGCTCAGGACTATTAGCAGCCCAGCGTATCCTCCACAGGGCAGAAATTCTGCGAACTTGTTCTGTTCTATCAGCTTTTTCATCTACTTTACATCAATCAGGGACAGGGCTGGAACTGAGTGAATC
>CAUYON010158737.1:0-14507 GCA_963573935.1 Arctocebus calabarensis | reverse complement strand
GCTTCTTCTATGACTTAGCAATTATGAATTGGGCTGCAATAAACATTCTGGTACAGATATCTTTGTTATATGTGATTTGTGTTCTTCTGGGTATATACCTAGTAAAGGAATTACAGGATCAAATGGCAGGTCTATTTTTAGTTCTCCAAGTATTCTACAAACATCCTTCCAAAAGAAATGTATTAGTTTGTATTCCCACCAGCAATGCAGAAGATATCCCTTCCTTACTTGAGACTGGGTGCTGTCTGGGTGCTGTGCCTGGATGCTCAAACAGAAAATTGAAATACCTTTGGGTCCAGTTAGAGCACTTCCTACTTTGCAGCTGCCTTACTTTTGCTAAAAGAAACTTAGTATCTCAGAGAGTTTTCCCATTTGCTCAGCTATATCCAGGCTAAAGCCCTTTGAATCTGATTCCTAAGGAGCTGAACTCATCCTCTCAAATCAACAAGAATGTGAGAACTAAGGGCTTCCTGGGATGTAAATGGCTTCCTCACTTTTATTGTGTTCATTAGATGGTTCAACAAGTCACTGGGGCATCCAAATTAGCTTTTAATCATGAAGTCCACTAAGAAAATCTGAAAGGGTAGGTGAAAAGGGAATGGAATGTAACTGCAGGATTCCTGACTGACACTTCCATACAGTCCATCATTTACTGTCACTTGAAGAAGATCTGTGTGGGAGCAAAATAGAAAGAGGTTGGGTTGTGAGAAAAGTGTATTTGCTGAATGAAGACAGAAAGACTTGGTTTGCATCCTTGTACACTATCTCTGTGACACAGGGCAAGTACTTAACTTTCCTTGACTCTGTTTCTTTAGGTATAAAATAGAATTGTATCCGCATTTTGGCGATCGTAAATTGAGCTGCAATAAACAGTCTAGTGCAAGTGTCCTTATGATACAATGATTTTTTTCCCTTCTGGGAAGATGCCTAGTAATGGGATTTCAGGATCAAATGGGAGGTCTAGCTTGAGTTCTTTGAGAGTTCTCCATACTTCCTACAACCTAAATGCCCACCAATCCAGGAATGGATTAACAAGCTATGGTATATGTACACTATGGAATACTATTTAGCCATTAAAAAAAATGGAGACTTTACAGCCTTTGTATTAACCTGGATGGAAATGGAACACATTATTCTTAGTAAAGCATCTCAAGAATGGAGAAGCATGAATCCCATGTACTCAAGTTTGATATGAGGACAATTAATGACAATTATTCACACAGAGGGGGTGAGGGAAGGGGAGAGCAGAGAAAGAAAGAATGAGGGAGAGGTGGGGAAAGGAGGAACAGAGAGAGGGAAGAAGCGAGGCGGGTGGGGTCTTGATGTGTGCCACACCTTTTGGGGGCAAAACACGATTGTAAGAGGGACTTTACCCAACAAATGTAACCAGTGTAACATGGTTTCTTGTACCCTCAATGAATACCCAACAATAAAAAAAAAAAGAAAAAGAAAAAAGAAATCCCAAAAGACGTTTACAAGTTTCTACTTTGTGATAGTATCAAAACTATTCCAAGGCACTTTTTTTTTTTTTACCTTACGTTGAGATATTATGACTAGACAAATGATGTATTTTGCAAGTAATGAGTATTCTATTAAATAGAATGACACTATTCTTTATAAAAAGTTACAAAATTTCTTACCAACTCTGACCTTCACAATGGTCTTGGACAGTGTAATTGCTTTGATTTTATAGATGAGACTAATAAACCATTGGATGTTTAAGCAACCTCCTCACACTTACCATATTGTGATGACATTCAATAAAATGCAGTAAATGGAAAAAAAATTCTAAAAATGGGGCAGCAAAAAGAAAAGCTTAAATGACTTGAAAAGGTAAAGCACTTAAAATTATTTTGAGGTAATCATTACAAAAACACTGGGTGAGATAAAATAACAAGGAAGTCAATAAAAAAGGACAGAATATACTAAGGAAGGAAAGAAAAAGAAAGGAAAAAATAAAGGAAGAACTGAAGAGAAGGAAGAAAGGAAGAAAAAGACATGTGGGGCATTACATATGCACATATATACATACAGGGAGATGTGCATTTCTGAATATGATTAATCCTATTTTTAAGGTGTATTGTGGTATATTGAATTGTTTTATAACTGAGATGCTTTAATTGTAAAGATAAAGTACCTTGTAGAAGACATGGTATCCTTTGCTTAGATTTGTGGATACGTAGTTTAAAGAAAAACAGCCAATGAATTTCTCCTATCTTATTGTGGTCCTCATTTTAACTTAATTATATTTTTAAAGGCCTTAATTCCAAATATGGTCACATTTTAGTACTAGTAGTTATGGCTTTCTCATATGAATTTGGGAATGAGTAACAGTATTGAATTTTCTATGATGAATATGTGGCTTTATATAGCTTCTATAAAATTTCTCTCAAAGTTTGTGGTTTTCAGTACAAGTCTTAAACATATTTAAAATTTTTTCCATGTATATTATGTTTTTGATGCTATAGAAAATTGTACTTTAAAAATTTTATGCACAGGCTTTCATTTTTAGTGCATAACAATCCAATGGATTTTCTTATACTGAAACATATTTTCTGAACTTATTAAACACTTGTATATAGTGAGGTGTTTTGATAGGTATTTTTGAGATAATTAACAAATACAGTCATGTCATTTATCAGCAGATAGCTTCTTTATATCTCTCTAGTCTTAAATATTTCTCTCCTATCCTACACCTATACTTTCTTATGCCTTTTCATGTTTTTAAATTTATTTTTTGCCTTATTATATTATCTAGGCTGTAAATTACAAAATAGATATAGTGGTAGTAAGTATTCTTATCTTGTTTTCTTAAGTGAAAAACACATCTAGTCATCCATTATTGGTAAGAATGATATCAGCGCTAGATTTTTCTAAATGATCTTTATTACACTGAGATCATTCTATTCTCTTCCTAGTTTGTTGAGAGTTTCTATTTTATTTTATTTTATTTTATTTTGTTCTGACTGGATGTTGAATTTTTATAAAAATTCATAACAATTCTTAAGAATTTTATTAAAATCTTCACCCATTATGATGATGCTATCATGTTTCTCTTTATTTTGTAAGTTGGATGAATTATATTGATACTTGAATGTTCAATTTTGCATTTCTTTCTGGATTTACTTTGTTATTATATTGCTAAGAATTTTTATATTCCTCTAAATTAGTTTTACCGATGTATACATTTTTTGTTGTTACAAACCACCATTTTTCAGTTTGGGTTTTTGTTACCTTTTTAATATGAGGTGGGAAGTGATTATTTACTGTCTACATTTTGAAAGACTTTGTCTAGTATCAATACTATTTATTCCTTAAATATTTGAAAGAATTTACCAGGGAAGCAATCTGTCCTTGAATTTATTGCTATGGAAATATATTTAATTTCTTCGATATGAATTAGCTTAGACTGTTTGGGCTACTATAATAAAATTATCTTAGACTGTAATTTTTAAGCAGCAACAATTTATCATTCACAGTTCTGGAGAAGGAAGGTACCAAATGAAGGCCTAGGCAAATTTTGTGTCAGGTGTGGGATTTCCTCCATGTAGATGTTTTCAGTGGGTTGTAACATGGATGAAGGGTAAAGGGCTTACTCAAGCTTCTTTACAAAACCACTAATACCACTCAGAAAAGTGGATTTCTCATGACCTAATCATCAACAAAGGCCCCCAGCTTTTAATACCATAACCATGGAGATTTAAGTTTCACCATAAGATCTATAGAGTGAAGCTTTCAATTTTTTTCTTCCTGTATCAGTTTTAGTTAATTTTTTATTTCATAAATAAATGCATTTCATCTAAATTATTCTATCTACTGGCACAAAAATAGCTTTTGAGTCATAACTATAGTACGTTTTTCATTTAATATCTGTTTGGTGCAGTATTTTCTTTAAGACTAGCCAGCAGTTTATCAACTATACTGATTCTTTTCAAAGAAGCAACACTTCCTTTTGTTAATTTTTCTCTAATGTTACTATGTTTCTATTTAATTTAGCTTTACACTTATTTTTATTTGCTTCTTTTTCTTTATATTTCATTTGCTTTGGCCTTCTTTTTAAATTTATCACAGTGGAAATTTAGACTATTGATTTCAAATAGTTTTTTCAAAGCTATGACTTACTTCTATACAATATTTTAGATGCATGTCATAAATCTTTATTTATTGTGGTTTCACTTCATTCAATTGAAACCAATGTCTTTTCCTTCCAAAGTTCTTTTTGACCTAACACTTATTTAATAAGATATTTTGTTGCAGGAACACTAGGCCCACCAGAAAGAAAGAGCACCCAAACACCACGTTTATAAAAGGAAGGGCTTTATTCACCAGCTGGGAGCTTACAGCATAGAAAATTCCAAATGGCCATGCTCCCCGTCTAGCTAGATCTGTCTCTTTTTATTGACAGTCAAGAAGTTCCACCCCACAGGTACCCTTCTCATTGGCTAGTTTGAATCAAGCGAGAGATGCTAGTTCCTCCCCCACAGAACTACAGGATTTCACAGAACTTGGAAATTTCCAAGTTCCAGGAAATTAAGTTTACAAATTCCTAAAGGCTGAGTCACCATGGAGAGGACCCTCCAAGTGTATCCTTGTGCTCTCCTTGACAAGATCTGTTCTTTCAGACCTCACCCTTCTCGGGTATCCTCTCTCAATTTGACACAGGCTTCCCCTAAATGGAGCTGGACAGGTATCCCCCATTTTCTAGGCCTGAGCAAATGAGCCTTTTCCTCCTGCTGCCTCACCTGGGACAGGGATTGTAAGCATTATACTCATTTCCTCATACATTCATTTACTAATTTTAGAATTGTCTCCTGCCTGCCAGCCCCTAGCCAATTGTGGCACATTCCAGACATTCATTCCCAAGGTCTCTCTGTTCACAGGAAATACGTGAACCCTGGACAAAAGGCCCACAAACTTTTACAGGTTTGTTCCACCCCTTCTCTGTTGAGGGTCCATTTCCCTTCTTTCTCTTATCTATTTCTCTCTCTGTCAATCAACTCTGTCCTTTTGCCTACCCACATGGTCCATGGTTTCATTCTTTGAGCTTCAAGATCAAAAGAACCCAGCACAGAGAAATTCTGGTAACATAACTGTGAATTTTCAAATAAATGGCGTTTTCCCAACAAATTTTTAAATTCATTTCTAATTTAATTGTACTTACTACAGTTACAGAACAAACTCTGTATGATAGAAAATCTCTGAAATTTATTGAGACATTTCGTGTGAACAGACAATAAATCATATTTTGTAGTATTTGGGTGTAGTATTCTCTAAATGTTAATTAAGCAAAGTTGATTTGATGATTCTCTTTAAGTAATCTATAACCTTATATGACTAATGGTTTTTGTCTACTGTGTCATCAATTTAAGAAGTAAAGTCATTGAAATTTTTAATCATTATTTGGAAATTGTTTCTCCCTTTAATGATTAAATTTTTAATCATTATTTGGAATTTGTTTCTCCCTTACTGGTTTTATCAGTTTTGTTTAGTGTACTTTGAGTTCTGTTATTAGTTGCATGTACATTTAATATTGTTATTCCTAATAAATTAAAACATTTGACACTATAAAATATCTTTTATAATACTTTTTATCCTGAAATATTCCTATTTAAAACCCTTCTATAACCACCATTTATTTAGTTACTACTTTTTAAATTTAGTCAATAATATCTGCCTTCTCATTGACATATTTATTTACATTGAATTATTTATATGTTTGGATAGACCATATTGCTTTTTGTTCTATATTTGTCCTTTATATTATTTTTTCCATCTTGATTTTTTGTATTAGTTTAATATTTTTGGTGTTTTATTTTATATCCTCTAATTATTTTTGTATTTTTTGTCTATTAATTAATGTACTTTTATTTTATTATTTTTCTCTACAGATTACAATAGTTTCCCTGACTTATCACTGTCTTATCTTTAAATGAAGTTAAACGACCTCACATATAATGTAATAACCATATAGAGTATAAATCTATTTATACTCCCTCTTTATTTTGTCACGTTTCTTATTTATTGCCTCTACATAGGTTGCAAACTGCATAATACATTATTTTTATTACTTATGTAGTTAATCATTCTTTTATAAAATTAAGATGAATAAAACATTTTTTAAAATCATATACTAGCTATTTCCTGTGATATTTATTTCTTTGTATGGATCCAAATTACTATGTGATACTACTTCACTAAAACCTGAGAAATCTCTTTGAAAAAACCTTATAATACAGATTTGGTAATGCCAAAGTTTTCAGCTCACATTCCCACAATAATCATTAAATAATTAATATCCTTATATTTCTAGGTAGGACTTACCAAAGACCCTCTTTTTGATAATTATACCCTGAGCAACAAAGCAGAATTAAATTACTCTTTTTTTTTTTTTTGATAATGTAAAGGAGAAAGAAGATGGGTGTGATAAGCTTTATTTATTAAAAAATCTGATTACATACTATATGAAAGAGTATGGTGGACATTTGAAAAAATATGATCCTATTGACTTTAAAGCTTTTGCTATAAATACTATTTTTTCCAGAATTCATTGTTATCTTATAATCTTTTATTATAAATTTTCATTTTGTGGCTTGATTTTAAGCTATATGTATGGAGAAAAATATTTTAACTTTCAATTACGTATAGTTCTGAAAATTATCTTTTCCATTTTTTTACAAGGAAACTTTATTTTCAAGATAATAACAGTTACTGTATTTGTCATATGTGAATTAGGAAACATACACAATTAAACTTAGAATCTAAATATGGGGCTTGCAATGAATTTTTTGGCTTCTTGAAATAACCATGTTTATTAAATCTGTCAAACAAGGAATGCTATTAAAATATACAGCATTAGATGACTCACAAAGGCTAATGGTTACATTTTTTTAGCTCTCATTTAGTTATTATGCTATAAAATCTAAAACTGCAAAAATAAACATTTATTTGTAGTCATAATAACTACCGGTTTCTACTATGGTATCTAATCAAGTATATAATTAACTAAAATAACAAGTTCACGAATATGTGTTTGCAGTACAATTTTTGCTAGGTAGAAGTTGTTAAAGTGAAAGCCCCATGCTGTTACAAATAGTATTAATATTAAATATCTGTTGGCACTTTTGATCTCTATTAAGGAAAAGAAGTAAAAATTCAAAATATAAATACACTTATGATATTTTTCTTTCTACCAAGAAACAATAGATTTCTTAGTTCTTCTATTGAAAAAGTAGACTTTTTTTTTCAATAGTTCTTTATCATGTAGTCCTAAGGAATTACAAATTATGGATATACTTAATAGATAAAATCAACAGAATATCCTAATAGATTGGGTACAGGCTATGAAAGAAAGAAGGGCATTGTGAATACATCAAGGGTTTTACCACAGTTTTGAAATTGCCATCAACTGAGATGAGAAAGACAGTGGAGAGTGCATATTTGTGTGTGAAATATAGAGGAAATGCAAAGTTTAAGATCTGCATCACTAAATTAGCAATTTCTATGTAGAGGGCCTGAGTAGACAGTTGGATATATGAGTCTAATGTTTGAAGAGGTCTGGTTTAGAGACACGGATTTTAAGTTATTAGCACATACATGGCATTTAAAGATTAAGGCTTAAAAATATACCCAAAGGAAGGAGCATTAGAAAAGAAGATCAGTAATTGAACATTAACGCAAAGAAAATAGGGAAGAGATTAGAGAAGCTGTAGAACAATGTGGTATCCAGAAGCTCATCAACTCTGTCAAAAATTGTGTTTGGTTAAATGCCATGAGAAGACTAATCAGTTCTTCAAGGTAGAAGTTATTTGATTTTTTTATTGTTATCTTTTAACTCATTTCTCTTTTACTTTGATGTAAATTGTAACTCCTATAGGGATTTATTTTTGTTACATTAGGCTTATATTAAACATAGTTATTTCAGGCCACTTGAAGCTTATTACAACTTAAATTCAATCACATACAAAAACCATAAACTTTTCCTTCTACCCCCAATACACACTTTATGTTGTTATTATCAAATATATATTCATGCATGTATATTTTGTCTTTTAACTTTTACATTAGAAATAAGAATGACTTATCCATCTTTTTTTTTTTTTTTTTAATTGTTGGGCATTCATTGAGGGTATAAGAAACCATGTTACACTGGTTGTATTTGTGGGGTAAAGTCCCTCTTACAATCGTATTTTGCCCTTAAAAGGTGTGGCACACACCAAGACCCCACCCCCCTTGCTCCTTCCCTCTCTCTGCTTAGTAATATGATAGTTCGCATTTGTTTATATTCAGAGGGTGCCAAAATTGTATATTTTAAGAAAGAAAAACACTGTGTTAAATTCCTAGTACTCAAGTCACATTTGACTTCTGCAATTATCAGAGGTGTATATGTGACTTCTATTCTTCTTTTATTATCAGTACTTATTAAGTATTACAATTTTACTACAGTTATTTTCTTTCTTAAAATGTGTATACATTTTTTGGCACCCTCTGTGTTTATCTTTAATAACAGGTCTCATACTTCCTTTTGCTATTGTATTGCTTTTTAGTGATCTTTCATTTCATAATGAAGAATTTCATTTAGCATCTTTTGTAAGGAAAATTTAGTGGTAATAAATGCTCAGCTTTCATGTTTCTGGGAATGTCTTTATCTTTTCTTTATTTGTGAAATACTGTTTTGCTGGGTTTAGTATGCTTGGTTGGCATCATTTTATTCTTTCTTTTATTACTTCAAATATATCTTCTTATTCTCTATGATGTCCAATTTTTGCTAAAAAATCTGCTTACAAGCTTATTGGAGCTCCCTCATTATATGACAAGTCACTTTTTTTCCTTACTGTCATAAATGCTCTCTTTGCCCCTGACTATTAACATTTTGTCAAAGTGTGTCTTTATTTGACACACTTGTGTCTTGGCATGGGCTTCTTTGGGTTTATACTGTTTTGTGTTCTTTAAGATTCTGGATCTGGATGTTTCATTTCCTTCAACAGACTTAGAAAGTTTTCAGCCATTATTTCCTTAAATAAACGTTCTGGTACTTTCTTACTTTTTCTACCCCTTCTTCTTCTGGACTTCCATGATGTATATATTGATCCACTTAATGATGTCCCATCAGTCCTTTATACTTTCTTTACTATTTTTTATCATTTTTTTCCCATTGTCCCTCTAATTGAATTATTTCTAATGACATTTTTGTTTGTTTGTTTGCAGTTTTGGCCAGGGCTGGGTTTGAACCTACTACCCCCGGTATATGGGGCCAGTGCCCTACTCTTTGAGCCACAGGTGCCACCCTCTAATGACATGTTTTAATGTTTGCTTATCCTTTCTTCTCCTTGATTTCATCTTCTTTGGAACTACTCTAGTAAATTTTTTATTCCAGTTAGGTTTTCCAATTTTATAATTTCTATTTAGTATTCTTAATATTTTCTATTTCTTCATTAAAATTCTCACTTTGCTTATGCATTGTCCTCTTGACTTCAGTGAATATCTTTACAACAATGATTTTGAACTTTCTGTGAGGTAAATATGTGACTCTATTTAATTCTAAAGATTATCTTGATACTTTTTGTGGACATCTCTACTTGATTTTTTATTTTCCTGAAGGCCTGTATTGTATGTATAATAGACAAAATAGAAAAATCTTCCATTTTTCACAGATCAGCTGTGTACATGAGAAGACCCACAACAATAATCTCAGCAGAATATTCTCTAGGGTCAGTTATTGACTCTTTCTTACCACAGTAAGAGATGGAATTTTTTCATCAACTGTGCTAAGTTAGGGGAACATGTTATAGGATTTATCACCCTACGCCATAGTCTCCAATATCCTCCTAGTTACCATGCCAGACCCCTTAGATCTCTAGACTGGCAAGACAGTTGCCATATCTCTAGGAAGTTCCAGAGAAGTTATGGCACTGGAAGCAGAGATCAGTTTTTTTTTTTTATTTTTACTTTCTTAGAGAAACTGACATATGAGATTTATTTCTCTGCCTGCTTTATGCTGAAGAGATTGGTGAATCTATGGCATCTACCAGCTCAGGTCATTATCCCTGTTCTCCCCAAAGAGATTAGACTGTTCTAGGCTTTCAGAAAATCAAGATTAGCAAAAGATAAATCAATTCCCTGGGAGAAGTTAAGGCACTGTACACAGAACTGACTTTTTCTCTTTCCCAGGAAAGGCTGGGGTTTAAGCATCTGTTCTTGAGCATATGATGGTTTGATAAGTATAGGAATTCTGCTAAGATGGTTTCCTGAATTGCCCTACTGATTTCAGGGAGTCTAGTTGCATTTACCTAGGGAGTAAAAGACTTTCAGTTAATTTCCGTATTTTTCATAAAGAAAATTTATCTGTAAATTATTGCATCACTGGTCTGCTTTTTAGGGGAATAAAAGTCCAAATATTCCTACTTTGCCATCTTACTGATGTAACTCTCCTAAAATTTATGTTTTAATTGATAATTAATAAGAGGTAGAGATTAATCCAGGAAGATCAATTTCAAATTTTGTTTCAATATAATCTAGACATAGATATAAATGTAAATATATGTATGTATGTGTATGTATGCCTATGTTTATTGACTGCAATGCATGACAGATGTGACAAATTTTCAAAGGCGCCACTTATGTAACTGCTACATTTTTAAAGACACTTTTACATCTTCTTCAAATTTTATCACAAATTTAGTAAATATTAGGCATAAAATTTTTATCATTTCTTTCTAATTTTTTTTTTTTTTTTTGCAGTTGTTGGCCAGGGCTGGGTTTGAACCTGCCACTTATGGCATATCGGGTCAGCACCCTACTCCTTTGGGACAAACTTTTAACCCATACTATCAAATATATTATGAATAATACACTTAAAAATCACTTAATAATACATTTGTGCCTGTATGTGCATCATGTATAACTTGTCTATATTAAAAGGCACACTGCTGATTTTTTTTTTCCTTTTAAGCCTGATTAAATACTTGAGACTTACACAGATGAAGCTTTTACACAGTGGTTATAGGTCAACAAAAAATGATGGTAGAGAAGGAAAAAATAAGAAAAGAAATAAGAAGGAAGATATGAAGGAAGAAATGAAGATAGGAAGGAGTGAAGAATGATTTATTTAGTTACAAAACTAAAGATTAATGAAAGGAATTATTGCCTGAAATTTAAAGAATAGATCTTTTAAAAAATTATTAACTGAAACACAGTAGAAAATTACTCTTTTTGTTACACACTTTTTGAATATATACTGATTCACGGCAGACAAGTTCAACCTTCACATTTTCAAAAGGACAGGGAAGAAATCTATTACAATTAAAAATGCATAGCATAAGAGGGAGAGAATTAATATTGGGTGTTAATATTGCTCAAGTTGAAATAAGCTCATTTAATATGAGCTGTGTCTCAGGCTCCTCTAATATGTACTTATAATCTTAAAACCATTTATAAATGCATTTTAAGATTCTAAATATCTGTTTCTGCAAAATGAGTAACTTTTTTACTTTTAAAATCAATGAAAGGTTTCTTTCCTATTTTTGACATACTTCTTTAGATTATTGGCATATGTTCTAAGGCTACTGGTCATGTGTGTAAGAACAATTAGAAGAGTCCTATATAGTTGAAGGAAATAATGGGAAGCATTGCTTCTTTGTTTCAGTTTTTATTTCCTACAGGGCTTCTTTTCCATCTGAAGACATGCTTAGCTCTTTGGTCTTTATGGCAGAGTTTCAGTGTGACATCTATGCTGATGATTTGTTGTATCTTCCCCTCTGTCCACCAAGCCTGGCTTCTTAAGTCAATGCAGTATTTCCATTTATTTTTAGTATATTCCCATGTACTTTTCTGTTTGGACTTCATGTTTAACAGACATCTGGAAATCACAATATTTCACTCACACAGGTTCAAAATCTGAGAACTTTATCTGGCTTTTTATTCTCTCTTTATTTTTATATCCTATCAGTTGTTATTTCTGTAAGAGTTATCTCTACTATGATTTTTGCTTCTATCACATCTTTTCTATTTTTCCTGGCTATTGCACTGGTTCAGATTTATGTAGTGTCTTACTTATATTAATAACTTCTCCTTCTGGCTTTATACTTCAAACTAACCAAAATTTTATTGTGAAATTAATCTTTTGAAAGCATTCTTTTTATTATGCTTTCTACTTAATCATTTTTTATTGCTATTGTTACCCACCCAATAAATTATAAACTTATCAGGTAATTAGAATTCTCTAAGTTCACATCCAGTATATCTCTGAATGTTATCAAGGCCACATTAAGAATCTCTGTCTATGCTACATTCCAATATTACAGACATGCTCAGAATTCCTATGAAAATCATCTTTTCCCACTTGTACATTTTATAAATATAGAAATATTTCAGCTTAAAATTGTATTTTCTTCTTGCTGATTTTCTTTTTTCTTTTTCTTTTCCTTTTCTTTTTTTTTTTGTAGAGACAAGAATCTCACTTTATTGCCCTCGATAGAGTGCTGTAGCATCACAGCTCACAGCAACCACCCACTCCTGGGCGTAGGCAATTGTCTTGCCTCAGCCTCCCAAGTAGCTGGGACTACAGGCACCCACCGCAGTACCCAGCTATTGTTTTGTTGCAGTTTGGCCCCAGCTGGGTTAAAACCCACCATCCTTGGTACATGGGGTTGGTGCCCTACCCACCGAAAGGTGCCACCCTTTCTGATTTTTTAAATAAGTTATCTTTCTTACATTTTTCTAACTGGCAACATGCTTGATGAATTTCTTTAACCTTGCTTTTTGTAATTTCCTAAATGCAAAATATGGTGGTGACAGAATTAAATTCAGCACAGAAGTATAAAAAGAGAAGTCTAAAAATGGAATAGATACTTAGAATCATTAATCATGGGTTTGACTACTATTTTGTGGGGATCTTTGAGAACAGGGGAAAGGAGCATCATGGAACCAAATAACTTTTAAATTCTCTTTTAACTCTAATATTTAATGGTTCTAAAATTACACTTTTAAAAGAATTTAAGCTTATACTACTTCAAATGATTCTAACTCAATTCTAGATACTCAATGCTATTTTCTAGAAGATTCCACTCATTTCACACTCATTTTCCCATCCTCCAAATCTTTCCTTTTTTATTAGCCTATTCCTTGGATCATAGTCTTAAGTTTTGACCATTTATATTCTCACACCTACTGTCTGAGCTGCTCCCTAAAGCTAATATCATTTTGAACACAGACAAAAAATTTAAAGAAATGTAAGATTTTTTCCCCAATCCAACTGATATATTGTGGAACTAAGACTACTTTATAAAGAATCTTAACTACTTTGGGTGGCATCTGTGGCTCAAAGGAGTAGGGAACCGGCCCCATTAAGAACCTGGAGTTGGCAGTTCAAACCAGCCCCGGCCAAAACCCACAAAAACAAAACAAAACAGAAAAAATTAAAAAAAAAAAAAGAATTTTAACTACTGTTTTTCATCATTCAAAAGCAAGTTGGAAAGCAGCACATACCTTTTATACATGCTATATTAAATAATGCTTCTGTCTCAGACATAGCTAGATGGCAGAGGTAAATGCAGAGTCCTAAAATTACATGTGGTGAGTCTGTGTAACAGCCTTATTTCACTTTCCCTTAAAATGCACACTGAAACTCACAAAAATTGACATTTAAGACTGTTACTAAAACTCTGGCTATACTCTTAAAAGAATATCTGTAAGACTAATGGAGCTGAACTGAGAGAAACAATTGGTTACCCACCCATTTTGGCATTTATGAGTAAGAATAAGTGCCTGCCTCCTTCTCTAAATCTTGTGTCTGGACTCCAGTTAAGAAGAACAAGTTCTGAGAAGCATTGCAGATTGAGTTTTTCAAAAGAACCAGGACGTATTATTCTGACTCATCCATGTACTCCAGTAAGATGGTTTCCTCAACATCCATTCAAAAGCTACAATTGCTAGAAAGCTTGTAAGCAAGATATGGGGATACTTATCATTAAGTATTGCAACTCATGGATGTGTTTTGGGGAAACAAGTTATTTTGCTCAAAAGCCATCTGGAGGGCCTTGAGAATGGAACAGCTTTTCACGTACTTAATCTATACATGCAGTAAAGTGATACAAGATAGAAAAGGAGATTCCAAGATAGATCTATAGACCTATTGTATTACATACCATTAAAAACTACATATCGGCCTACAATTTTGTATTAGATGTGATAAAATAATTTGACCAGGTAGACAGGAAAGAGACAAAGGCCTTCCAAAAAGAAGGGCTGTGAGATAAGTTTAAATCTTGATTATAGAGATCTTCTCCTTCAAGGAAGGCTAGTATGGGATGGGATGGTAATACTGCAATTAGACAAATCTGGACAAAAATAGCAGCTTTTCTACTTTGTAATTTTTTTTTTGAGACAGAGCCTCAAGCTGTCACCCTGGGTAGAGTGCTCTGACATCACAGCTCACAGTAACCTCCAATTCCTGCGAGACTCTTGCATCCGCCTCCCAAGTACAGGTGCCTGCCACAACACCAGGACATTTT
>CAUYON010158736.1:0-28570 GCA_963573935.1 Arctocebus calabarensis | reverse complement strand
GCTGTGGCGGGCGCCTGTAGTCCCAGCTACTCGGGAGGCTGAGGCAAGAGAATCGCTTAAGCCTTAGAGCTGGAGGTTGCTGTGAGCAGTGTGACGCCACGGCACTCTACCCAGGGCGATAAAGTGAGACTCTGTCTCTACCAAAAAAAAAAAAAAGAAGAAGAAAGAAAGAAGGAAGGAAGGAAGGAAGGAGGGAGGGAGGGAGGGAGGGAGGAAGGCAGGGAGGAAGGCAGGAAGGGAGGGATGCTAGGATTATAGGCATGAGCCACTGTGCCCGGCCAAGACTTCCCTTTAAAAATATCAAGGGGGCTGTGAGCGTGGTGGCTCACACCTGAAATCCTAGCACTCTCAGAGACTGAGGCCAGTGGATTGCTTGAGCTTACAAGTTCAAGACCACCCTGAGCAAAAAGCGAGACCCCCCCCCAAGCCCCGTCTCTACTAAAAATAGAAAAACTGAGGCAAGAGATGGGCTGTGCCTGTGGGTCAGTGAGTTGGGTGCTGGCCTCATATACTGAGGGTGGCGGGTTCAAACCTGGCCCCAGCCAACCTGCAACAAAAAATAGCCAGGTGTTGTGGCGGGTGCCTGTAGTCCCAGCTACTCGAGAGGCTGAGGCAAGAGAGTTGCCTAAGCCCCAGGAGCTGGAGGTTGCTGTGAGCTTGATGCCACAGCACTCTACCAAGGGGGACAAAGTGAGACTCTGTCTCTAAAAAAAAAAAATATATATATATATATATATATGTATATATGTATGTGTGTGTGTGTGTGTGTGTATAAAACAAAGAGATAGTTATTTTTTAAAAGATTGTAGCTACATGATTTATTTCAGCAAGAAGGGAAGCATTCCTTCATTAAATGTAAGAAAGAATAGTGAGCAAAGAAATACCAGGTAACACTTAGGTAAATCTAAATAAATACTGTCATTCTTAAATAATAAAAAATACTGATTAAGGACAAGGGCATCACTTGTTTTCCCTATCTCCAGTACTCACATCCTCGTCGCCAAAATCTGCCTTGGAACCCGTTAGCCTGAATTTATTATGCCCTCTGTCCATTTAGTTTATCAAGAAGTCTGAGGCCAGGCGCAGTGGCTCACACCTGTCATCCTAGCACTCTGGGAGGCCAAGGTGGGTGGATAGGTAGAGCTCACAGGTTCGAGACCAGCCAGAGAAAAAAGGGAGACCCCTATCTCAATTAAAAATAGAAAAATTGAGCTCTTGAGCCCAAGAGTTCAAGGTTGTGAGGTATGATGCCACTGCTCTCTACTCAGGGTGACAGCTTGAGACTCTGTCTCAAAAAAACAACACTTGGGGGCGGTGCCTGTGGCTCAAAGGAGTAGGTTGCCAGCCCCATATGCTGGAGGTGGCAGGTTCAAACCCAGCCCCAGCCCAAAACTGCAAAAACAAAAAACAAAACAAAAAAACACCACCAAAAACAACAACAAAACAACGACAACGACAACAACAAAAAAGAAGTCTGAGAAATCTCAGTGTCCCAAATCTCCTGGACTCTCTTCCCTGTAAGCTTCTGTACATCCCTTTCTCTTATCTTATCCCATTTCTTTCTTTCTTTTTTTTTGTAGAGACAGAGTCTCACTTTATCACCCTTGGTAGTCACACAGCTCACAGCCACCTCCAACTCCTGGGCTTAGGAGATTCTCTTGCCTCAGCCTCCCAAGCACCTGGGACTACAGGCGCCCTCCACAACGCCCGCCTATTTTTCTGTTTTGCAGTTTGGCCAAGGCCGGGTTCAAACCTGCCACCTTCGGTATACAGGGCCGGCGCCCTACTGGATGAGCCACAGGCGCCGCCCTCTTATCCCGTTTCTTTCCTCCTTGAACCTCCAACACTTCCTCCACTTTTCTTACTTAGATTCCTACTTTCAGTGATGACTAGTAAGTCTTCTCTTTCTCTCATTCCCCACATCCAGTGCATTACAATTATCCTAGTTCTTCCTTCCAAATACATCTAGAATCTTTTGCCAAGCACAGTGGCTCACGCCTATAATCCTAGCACATTAGGAGACTGAGTTGGAAGGATAGCTTGAGGCCACCAATTGGAGAGCAGCCTAAGCAAGAGAGATCCCATCTCTACAAAGATAGAAGATTTAGCTGGGCATGGTGGTGCACGCCTGTAGTCCCAGCTACTTAGGAGGATGAAACAGGAGGATCAACTGGAGCCCAGGAGTTGGAGGTTGCAGTGAGCTATGATGATGCCACTGTACTCTGGCCTGGGTGACAGACTGAGACTCTGTCTCAAAAAGACAAAAAACAACCCACTAAATATATCCAGAATATGTCCATTGCTCTTCCCCTCCACTGCCACCGCCCTGACCACCACCAGCTCATAAAAGCCTCTTGACTTCCCTATTTCATGGCTCACTTCTTAAGGTCCGTTCTCAACACAGACTCCCTCAGCCTGGTTTATTCTTGTAAAACTCACCAATTCTTTCTGTCCCCTGTTGAGAAGCATCCCACTGTTGCTTTCCATCTCAGAGTAAAAGCCACAGCCCTTCACACAATCTGCCCTCCCTTTACCTCTTGGGGCGCATCCCTTCTTCATGCTCCCCGCTCTCAAGCGCTCTAAGCATGCGCCCACCTTAGGGCTTTGCATTGGCTCCACCCACTGCCTCAGATGCTCTTTTCCCAGATAACCAAGCTGGGTCTATAAGGAATTCGCACATATGCTGACACATATCTATGTTATATCAAGGTCACGAACATCTTATCAAGCCAAAAATGTCATCACTATCTGAACAGTAGTGTGTCCTTTATTGGGTAAATGATTTTTCTCTGTGTTTCTATGCTTCTGTATGATTAGTTCAGTAATATGTGTTACCTTTTGTTCAAAAGAAAATAAGAAAATCTTTAGTCTCACTGGCCAGTTCCCTGGACCTTCCCACCAAAGCACATTGCCCAGATCTGATAATCCCAAAATTTGTAATATCTGAGTTTTGTTCTAATGCTTACTCTGTTTCTTGAAGTTATATTTTTTGCCCTTTAGCATCCTTATAATTTTTTTCTTTTTGTTTTGTAGAGATAGAGTTTCACTTTATCACCCTTGGTAGAGTGCTATAGCGTCACAGCTCACAGCAACCTCCAACTCCTGGGCTTAGGCGATTCTCTTGCCTCAGCCTCCTGAGTAGCTGGAACTGAGTAGCATCTGCCACAACCGCCGGCTATTTTTTGTTGCAGTTTGGCCGGGGTTGGGTTTGAATCTGCCACCCTTGGTATATGGGACTGGCACCCTTCCCACTGAGCCACAGGCGCTGCCCAATTTTTTTTTTTTTTTAAACAGAGTCTCATTATGTTGCCCTCAGTAGACTGCTGTTGTATAACAGCTCACAGCAACCTCAAACTCTTGGTCTTAACTAGTGCTACTCAACCTTCCTAATGCTGCAAACCTTTAATACAGTTAAAAGGGGTCGTGACCCACAGGTTGAGAACCATTGGCTTAAGCGATTCCCTTGCCTCAGCCTCCCAGGTAGCTAGGACTACAGGCGCCTGGGCACATGGAGCAGTATGTTGGGGCATCATCACATTTGCATTTCTTATGGTTGGGTGAGGCAGGGGAGTCTTCAGGGAATGGACTCAGATAGTGACAATAGAGGAAAAGAGGCATGGATTCTTTTGGAAAGTATGGAAGAATTTCCAGTGAGGCACTGGATACAGTTGCAGTTTTTGTTACAGTTTTTGTTGCATTTGTCATTGTTGTTTAGCTGGCTCCCACCAGGTTTGAACCGCCAGCCTCTATGTATGTGACTGGCGCCATGACTTCTGTGCTACGGGTGCCGAGGTGCATCCTTATAATTTTTATCTTAAAACTAGACATGATGCACTGGGTGAAAGGAAGTGAGGTTGATAGGCTTTTAACGTGGGAGTTTATGATTATCTGGCTAGGAGTTAGGCTGTGTTTATTGTTCATTATAGTTGTGTGCATTAAAGGTTACAATTTTTTCTTTCTTTCTTTTTTTTTTTTTTTGGTAAGATATGACTTTTAGGCTCAGTGTCTGTGGCTCAATGGGCTAAGGCGCCAGCAATGTACACCTGAGCTGGCGGGTTCAAATCCAGCCCCAGTCTGCCAAACAACAATGGTGGCTGCAACCAAAAAATGGCTGGGCGTTGTGGCGGGCGCCTGTAGTCCCAGCTATTTGGGAGGCAGAGGCAGGAGACTCACCTGAGCCCAGGAATTGGAGGTTGCTGTGAGCTGTGATGCCACGGCACTCTATCCAAGGTGACAGCTTGAGGCTCTGTCTCAAAAAAAAAAAAAAGATATGACTTTTATTAGACATTAGAAAGGAATACAGAATCAGTAAAAAGCACCAGAGCTTCTGGAAGGGGGAAAGAACAGAAGAACTTCCTTGGGAGTCTCCATGTGGGCTCTTTTATCTAGGGGTCTTATGTTTAGAGAGAGGTTACAATTTTTTCTAACTTCCTTGTTTTTGGCGACCTTGTGTTCTTTGGGTTTCCCTAGAGATGCCTTCTTAAAATAGGGGCTGGGTCTTGCAGCTCTTTCTGTTATAATCCACTATTATTATTCAGGGGCCTAATTGATGTGGTGGTAAAATGTGGAAGAAGAAGTATTCTATAATCCTATGAGTAGCTTTCAGTCTTTTAGTGAGCCTGTGCCCTGGGCTATGACCTTCACAAGTACTTCTCAGTATGCTTTTTTCTTTTGGAGTTTTTGGCCAGGGCTGGGTTTGAACCCGCCACCTCCAGCATATGGGGCTGGTGCCCTACTCCGTTGAGCTAGTGTGCTTTTTTTCTTTAGGTGAGATGGGAGGCCTCACACCCCATCGGGAGTTGGGTGTTGTCCTTTTCCCGAGTCAGTTAAGTTCTGGAAAACATTTTGAGTGCAGTCAGTCATTAGGGACAAAAGAGAGTTCTCAAGCTTCTTTCTTTCATTTTTTTCCCTGAGACAGAGCCTCAAGCTGTCACCCTGGGTAGAGTGCTGTAGCATCACAGCTCACAGCAACCTCCAATTCCTGGGCTCAAGTGAGTATCCTCCCTCTGCCTCCCAAGTAGCTGGACTACAGGTGCCCACTACAATGCCCGGCCATTTTTTGGTTGCAGCCATCATGGTTTGTTTGGCAGCCCAGGCTGGACTCGAACCCGCCAGCTCAGGTGTACGTGACTGGCGCCTTAGCCCGCTGAGCCTCAGGCTTATTTCAAAATGGTTACTTTTCTTCTCTCCCTTCTTCCTGGAAGGAATTTTTCTCCAGTCTTCACCTTGGGAACTTGATAGATCTCCTAAAAGTAGAACTCAGGGATCTGTGGGAACCCCTAAGCTTGAGCCCTGGAGTATTTCACTCTCAAGCTTGTCTACACCAAGCCTCTAGCAGTTTGTCGATTATATTTTACATTTTCCTGAATGGTTGACCAGCTTTAGGGGCAAGTTTCTGCTCCTGGTGTGATATGATACTCAATATGTAACTTATCTTTAGTTTTGAAGGCAGTAATTTTCCTTGCGACTTCAATTCTCTGATGGATTTAAGAAAAGTTGTTAGTTTCTGGTTGTGAGCAAGCTCTTTATGTCAGATCAGAAACTAGAAGTCTCTTAATTAATATTTCCACATCAATGTCTTATAATTTGAATTTTTAGCCTAAGCTTTTCTTTCTTCTTCTTTTTTTTTTTTTTAGAGTCTCATTTTGTTGCCCTCAGTAGAGCACTGTGACATCAAAGCTCACAACAACTTCCGGCTCTTGGACTTAGGTGATTCTCTTGCCTCAGCCTCCTGAGTAGCTGGGACTACAGGCGCCCATCACAACGCCCGGCTATGTTTTGTTGCAGTTTGGCCTGGGCCGGGTTTGAACCCGCCACCCTTGGTATATGGGGCTGGCGCCCTACCCACTAAGCCACAGGCACCACCCTAGCCTAAGCTTTTCATCTGAGAACCATCTGTTTTCCCACTTGACTGTCCCAGAGGTACTTCAGCTCATAATAATTGATCATTTGGTTTTCCCCTCCTCAGAAATGGCATTCTTTTTTTTTTTTTTTTTTGAGACAGAGTCTCACTATGTTACCCTCCATAGAATGCTGTGGCACCACAGCTCACAGCAACCTCAAACTCTTAGGCTTAAGTGATTCTCTTGCCTCAGCCTCCAAAGTAGCTGGGACTATAGGCACCCGCCACAATGCCCAGCTTTTTTTTAGAGATGGGGGGATCTAACTGTTGCTCAGGCTGGTCTGGAACCCATGAGCTCAAGCAATCCACCCGTCTCGGCCTCCCACATGCCGGATTACAGATGTGAGCCACCGCACCAGGTGAGAAATGGCATTCCTATCAGCTGGTTGCCAGTTTGTAGACGTTGTCCTTGACCTCTTCCTCTCTCACTCCTCCATATCCAGCGCCTCACTAAGTCTTGTTGACTTTGATTCTTTGATACCTTTCAAAAGAATCCATGCCTCTTCCCCTCTATTGTCACTATCCAGGTCCAAATCACTTGGTAACAGCTGTAATAACTGCCTACTTTTGTCCATTCCATCCCTGAAGACTCCCCTGCCTCACCCAACCATAAGAAATGCAAATGCGATGATGCCCCAGCCCTCTGCTCCCAGAGCCTGCTGCCCACTCTGTCTGGAATGCACTTTCTCTTCCTGCCAAACGGTTTACACACGACCATTTTTCCAGATCTCAATTCAAGCCACATGCCCTCAGGGAAACCTCTGCTGCCTGCGCAGACCAGATTCCTGTCCTTGCCTTTCTGGTGCACAGAAGCCTGTCCTGCCCCTTTGCAGCACAGAGGTGGTTTGTAGTGACATATTCAGTACTGAATTTATTTAGTGGATGTCTGTCTCTCCAACCAGAGTATAAACTCCAAGACAGAGGAAACAAGCCTCTCTTTCTCACGTTTTATTTCCAGCCTTTAGCATAGGGCCTAGCATGAAGAAGATACTAAGAAATATCTATTAAATGACTGTAATAAATCTCTCATCCACATTCTGATACCACCCAGATGTACATAACCAGTCTGGTCCTCTCTCCTAATCTCAGTCTGTAGACTCTGGCTCCTGCTGGAATTTCCTCCTGGGTGACCCACAGAGAATCCCTCCTGCTCCAGGACCTGATGGTCACTACCCTTTGTCTGGTGCTTTACACAGAACCTGACGGTCACCTCAGACTCTTCCCTCTCCCTCAACCACCACATTCAGGAAACCACAAAGTCTGTTCTTGCTGCTTCAAACCTCTCCGTATCCCTACCCTACTTTAGACCATTGTCACCTCTCGCTTGTGTCTCTACAGTAGCTTCTAGACTGGCCTCCTTAGAAAATCTTGTCCTTAGCGCAGCACTCATAGCACAGTGGTTATGGCACCAGCCACGTACACTGAAGGTGGTGGGTTCGAACCCAGCCTGGGCCAGCTAAACAACTGCAACAAAAAAATAGCTGGGCATTGTGGTGGGCACCTATAGTCCTAGCTACTTGAGAGGCTAAGGCAAGAGAATCACTTAAGCCCAAGAGTTCGAGGTTGCTGCGAGCTGTGATGCTATAGCACTCTACTGAGAGTGACGTAGTGAGACTGTCTCCAAAAAAAAAAGAAGAAAGAAAATCTTGTCCTTCCAGGCTTGACGCTGTAGCTTAGTGGTTACAGCGCCAGCCACATACACCGAGGCTGGTGGGTTCAAGCCCGTCTGGAGCCAGCTAAACAATGGTGACAACTGCAACAAAAAATAGGGGGGTGTTGTGGCAGGTACCTGTAGTCCCAACTACTTGGGAGGCTGAGGCAAGAGAATCGCTTAAGCCCAAGAGTTTGAGGTTGCCGTGAGCTGTGACGGCACAGCACTCTACTGAGGGCAACATAGTGAGCCTATCTTCAAAAAAAAAAAAAAGAAAAAAAAGAAAGAAAGAAAATCTTGTCCTTCCAGAGGATTCTCCACAGGAAACTCTATTTGGAACAAAAATGTCAGCTCGGCGCCTGTGGCTCAAGCGGCTAAGGTGCCAGCCACGTACACCTGAGCTGGCGGGTTCGAATCCAGCCCGGGCCCGCCAGACGACAATGACGGCTGCAACCAAAAAATGGCCGGGCGTTGTGGCGGGCGCCTGTAGTCCCAGCTACTTGGGAGGTGGAGGCAAGAGACTTGCTTTAGCCCAGGAATTGGAGGTTGCTGTGAGCTGTGATGCCACAGCACTCTATCCAGGGTGACAGCTTGAGGCTCTGTCTCAAAAAAAAAAAAAAGAAACAAAAATTTCATTCTTAAAATGAAATTAGAATTGTGTCTACTCTGTCCTGTTCTATACAATTATAATCACTTTATTGGCTTTACAGACGGCAGAACCCCCTTGCAGCCTCCCCCAAGGCCCTTCCCAGCTGAGGCCCTGCTGCGCCCACCCACCTCCAGGCAGCTTCTTCCAGTTCCCTGCAAGAGAAGAGCTGCAGCATCTCACATTCCTGCCTCTGCTCAGCTTCTCCCCACCAACACTTGCTCTCTCCCTGCACCTTTCCCCTGTCCAACTCCTACTCAAGTCGGGGCTCAGGCCTCTCCCACATTGTCCCAAGGCCCCAAACATTGTGCTGGTCAACACACTAGTCACCCTGCGGCTGCCCCTTGGCTTCTTCACCCCACAGGAATGCAAGCACAGTCCTTGCTGCAACACTGTTTTGGGCTGTGTCTCCCAGAAGATATAGTAGGCATCTAGTCTAGTTGAGCTAATGCAGGGACACTAAATTCAGAAACATCAGAGTGCATTGTGGGCCAGGCGTGGTGGCTCATGCCTGTAATCCTAGCACTCTGGGAGGCCAAGACAGGTGGCTTGCTTGAGCTCAGGAGTTCGAGACCAGCCTAGGCAAGAGTAAGACTCCCATCTCTACTAAAAATAGAAAAACTATCTGGGCATTGTAGTGGGCACCTGTAGTCCCAGCTGCTTGGGAGGCCGAGGCAAAAGAATTGCTGAAGCCAAAGAGTTTGAGGTTGCTGTGAGCTATGATGCCATTGCATTATACTCTGGGTGGCAGAGTGAGACTGTCTCAAAAAAAAAAAAAAAAAAAAATAGAGTGCATTATGATGCTGCCCCTTCAGAGACATCTTAGCATGTTTCTATTGGAAGGGAGGGTTATTACCACAGAAGTGCCATCTCCACTATCTTAGCAATGGCAAAAATTCTTCAATGGTAGGAAACCTGTGTTCTCACTAGTTCCGGAATGAAGAAAGGCAAATCTAGCAGGACACATACCCTCCGCGGGCAGTGGAATAGGAAGGGGCTGGTGGCTGCCATTGCTGTGATGTGTGGCTGGCATTGTTGACCGCATGGCAGTTAATCCCATTGAAGGAAATGTTTTTAAAAGTCTTTGCTTAAGTGCAATCCTTCAGCTCTTACTATGGGCCTGCAGAGAAAGGTGCACTGAAACAGCTGCTACGGGTGTTTTCTCACATTTCCCAAAACCTAGGACAGGGGGAGAACTTGAAAGTCTTCTCGCTGAAACAAATGCTGGGGGCAACTGAAGGGTTGATGATCAAAGAGTCCAGGTGTCTGGCGGAGACTCTTGTCTCCAGAAGAACGCAGGGGAGGTATGAAAGTGGGAAGGGGGAAGTAGTGTGTGGGGAAATAGGGATGGCTGAGTTCTAAATCCAGGCTAAACATAGCAAAAATTCTTGGGATTTTGCCCATCACTTAAAACTAAAGGAGAAAGATAACTTTTTCTGTACCCAATCGTGCCAGAGTCTGGCAAGGAAGGTGTATCAGGAATAAAAGCCATGGGAACACGGATGCTCTGTGCATCTGGAGGAGGAACAACATGCTTTTCTATTAGGGTCAACTGGACATAACGTTTTCTTTTTAAAATAGGATGAGACAGACATGAAGGGGGTCGGCTTTGAGTGTAGCTGTGTGTGAATCACACCCCCACCCCCACTGGTTCCTCATGTTCTGCTTAGCCTTTACCCCAGAAATTATCATATTAAAATGTTTTATCATATATATATATTTTTGAATCAAAGACTTAGTTAAGGAAGAAAGAAAAAGCTATAAAATGTGCCTGTAGGAGTTGATAGAAGTGAGTAGGGGTTCAGATGTTCAGCGACAGCTGTGCCAAAGGAGGGCCTTAGCTTGAAGGTCAGAGAAAATGTGGAGGAAGGAACGAAAGCAAAGATGCTAAAAAAGAAGAGTTTGGAACGTCCAAGGAGGTGCCAAGTGGTGGGAAGTATGTGAGGCAGGTGACAGGGGCAGCTAGTTCATGCAGGGCCACAGAAGAACCTGGAAGTTTGCTGTTCACAGAACTTCCCAAAGGGTTCTAAGCAGGAAAGTACAGATTCAATATCATGCTGGCTTCCGAGTAGCAAAAGACCTTGGAAGAGACGGATAGACGAAGGGTGAATAGAAAGGAACCAGGAGCAGAGGCTGGGAGACCAGAGAGGCTGCCGTGGTCCTCCAGGCATGACATTCCATGATGGCAGGTGAACTGCTGAGCGGCCACGGTCCAGTCTGACTGTCAATACCAGACCAAAGAGTTCATGTTTCAGGGTCAATGTGAGTGAGAAATAGAGACAGAGGAAGCAAAATAAGAGTTAGTGGATGTTTGGTAGATTGGTTAACTTACTCACTTGATAACTGGAGTGTTAGATGAATGAGCAAACTTCCCTTTCCTGTGAGATTTCCACAGCTTCCTGCTGCCAGCTGTTTGCCAAGATTCCTAACTCTGTCTTTACCTTTTTATAATATGAGCCTAACATACTCACCTCCCAGTATGTTTGGGGAAGAAAAGGATAATATTGACATCAAGCTTTCTGAGAAGGGACAAACGGAGTGGACACAGTAACACTTCTTGGTGTTACTTCTGGACAAACACGTAAGTTAGTATTAACCGTTGAACAAGCCTGTGCAGTAGATATTGCTGTTGTCCAATTTGCTGAGAAAACTGAGATCCGGAGAGTTTGTGTAACTGAGCTGCAGTGCCTGTGTTTCGGCCCAGGTGTGCAGAATCGAAGGTGAGCAGTGGTGGGAAGGGGTTGGTGGGCATCCTCCCTGCAATAGAGGCGAAAAGAGGTCGTGGAGCTTGCTAATGCCTTGCTTTCTCATCCCCACCTGGAGCAGAGAGATCCCTGCGTTCTGATTTATGTAATGTGTTGCACGGGAGGAACTGAGCAGGAGGGCACCCAACACACTTGCAGCCTTGAATCTCCTTTGAAGTGCAATGCCAAGAAGTCAGTCTTTCCTCCCTGGCTGGGGGCTGGCAGCTGGGAGCCAGGAGTGCAGATGCTGATGCTGAGGCTAGCTTGGCTGAAAGGCACCAGGGTCCTGGAAGGGCGATGGAGGAACTGACTTTTTAAGGCCTCTGGCCTTAAAGTATAGTGACGTTGCATACCTGAAATCACCCTGATCTGCCTCTTCCCCACAGGAATTGCAGCCTCTCAGCAAGACTGGGGAGCTGTCTTCGAGTCGCAGACAGCTTCCAAGAGGTTAGGCCATTTTGCCTCCCCTACAGGAACCTCATAGTTATTTGAGGGAAGGTCAGACCAACCCATGGACCTTCTCTGCCCTGGGCACATCTATTGTTGACCCTTGCCATGGTTGCGAGGGGTCTGACTCTTTTTGTGAGTAGTGAGCAACTTAAGTCAGAGACGGGGTCCTAGTCATCTAAGTATCCTGAAAGCCCAGTGCTGGGCCTGGTGCCTGAAGGGGGTTTGCTGAGTTAGTGGATACATTTCCTGTGAGTCTAAGCTTCCTACCATCTGGCTTCCCTGGGCAGCTTCAGACCTGGAGACCTAGGTTGCTGCCCTGGGTGCCAGCCAATCCTGAGGGGGAGGACATGCCCAGGGGAAGTGATTCCCTCCCTCCCGCTGACCTTCCTCTGTGATTCCAAGGAAATGCCTGGAGGGGAACACCACTGAACTGGGGAGCAGGAGCCTGGGTTCCAGGCCCAAGTCTGCAATCAACAAGCTGGGTGGCCTTGGGTAAGTCATCAACCTTTCTATGCCGTTCCTGTCTCCACTTTCAAGCGAAGAGGTGCTATAATAGTAGGTTAAGGGTGGGAGGGCTCTGACATTATATGGCCTAATTTCAAATCCCTGTTTGACCACCTACCTGAGCACACACTTTAAATCTGTGACCAAGTGACCATGACACACTCATTTAAATTCCCCTGGGCTGGGCTTTGTTGTATGGTCTTAGTATTCTCATTGGTGAGATGGATAATAACCACATCTACTTCACAGAGTTATTGAGATGTTAGTAAAGCTATTTTATACTTAGTATACGTGTTTTCTTTTATCTTTATTATTTTATTATTGTTATTTTGGCCTGGGCTGGGTTTGAACCCACCACCTTCAGAATATTGGGCTGGTGCCCTACTCCTTTGAGCCACAGGCACTGCCCTTTATTATTATTTTTTTAGAGACAGGGTCTCTGTGTTGCCTAGGCTGGACTCTTAATGTCTAGATTCAAGAGTTCCTCCTGCTTCAGCTTCTTAAGGAGCTGGGACTACAGAGGTGTGCCACCATGCCTTTTAATATGTTTTTCAAGACAGTGCCCTGGCACCTGATAAGTGAGTTATTATTTGAGTTATTATATATTATAATCTTTTTTTATTATTTATTTATTTATTTTGCAGTCTTTGGCTGGGGCCAGGTTTGAACCTGCCACTTCTGGTATGTGGGGCTGGCGCCCTACTCCTTTGAGCCACAGGTGCCACCAATATATATTATAATATTTGTCTTTATTAAAATGATAAAGGAGGGTGGCACCTGTGGATCAGTGAGTAGGGCACTGGCACCGTATATGGAGGGTAGCAGGTTCAAACCCGGCCTTGGCCCAACTGCAAGGCAGAAAAATAGACAGGCGTTGTAGTGGGCGCCTGTAGTCCCAGCTACTCGGGAGGCTGAGGCAAGAGGATCGCCTAAGCCCAGGAGTTGGAGGTTGCTGTGAGCTGTGTAATGCCATGGCACTCTACCAAAGGCGATAAAGTGAGGACTGTTTTTCCTATCCCCCAGTGTTTTGGTTATGTTCCCTTCATATCACAAATAAAAATGCTGGGAAGAACTCAGTAGTTATCTGATCTTTCCTGGCCTTTTTAAGGTTATCCCCCCCCCCCACCCCTCTCCCCCTCTCCCTGCCAGCTCTTAGCCACACACCTCAGCTGACAGCTTTCCATGACAAAGGCAAGACCGCTGGGTCTCTAGCCCTGGAGTCTGCAAATCTCCTGCTTCAGGAAAACATGAGAGGGGGGCAGGGTTCTTTTTCATTAACAACCTTAAAGTTTTAACTACTAGAGCAGCTAAAACCCCCCAAACTGGTTAGGCTCTGAAGATTTAGGATCTTTCCAAATTCTGGAAAATCTCTGGAAGGAAGCAGGCACAGTTTGGTAATTTGCTCTGAAGTTCAGCCATGTGGCCAAAACTCATTCCAGTTTGTCCTGGGAGGGACTTGTGAGCACCCTTAGGAGGTGAAGGGAAGGAGGAGGGGTGCAAATGCATATAGTTTTTGAGGCCTCTGGTGTGCCCTGGCTTCCCTTTTTTCCAGTAAATTCAAGAATGGGATGAGGACCTAAGTGTCAAGAAGGAGATCTGAAACCTACTTAGTAATTCCTCTCTGTCTCCTCTGCCCCAGTCTTATTTTGAATGGCTCACTAGGTCCTAGGAGGCTAGAAGGCAACCAACCTAAAATTATAAATGGCCTAAATGGCTTCAGCCTGGGGGGCAACTCAAACATCAACTCCCAACCCCCAGGGAAACCCCAGGGGGAAGGTCCCCTAACTATGTGCCACCAGACCACATCTTTTCCTCTGAACTGTTCCAAATAACAGAAAGTAAAATCTAGCTCAGATCCAGAATTTCTGACCCAGTTCCCAGGCAGAAAAGATCACGAATATAGAGAATCAGTGCTTATTGGGGGCTGGTGCAGAATCTGACTTGGAAGCATCACAGGCCCCAGCAGTTTCTCCCCCTCCTCCAGCTTTTTAATTTTTTAAGCCAATGGCCAGTGGGAATTGGTTCTTTACTGGAGATTTGGCACACCACACCCTCTCCAGTCCTGGGAGTGGGGAAGGAGCCACCCAGGTGTCCTTTGTCTTTATCTGAGAGATCAGAAATGGGTTTTTCTCCTTCATTTTGTCAACATAAATGGCATTGTTCTTATTTTTTTTTTTTTAATGAGACAGAGTCTCACTTTGTTGCTCTTGATGGAGTTCCGGGGCATCATAGCTCATAGCAACCTCAGACTCGTGGGCTCAAATGATCCTCTTGTCTCAGCCTCCTGAGTAGTGGGGACTACAGGCGCCAGCCACAACACCCAGCTATTTTTAGAGACAGGGTCTTGCTCTGGCTCAGGCTGGTCTTTTTTTTTTTTTTTTGGCAGGGTTTGGGTTTGAACCCACCACATCTGGCATATGGGGCCAGCGCCCTACTCTTTTGAGCCACAGGCACTGCCCAGGCTTGTCTTTTTATTTTTTATTTATTTATTTATTTTTAGAGACAGCTTACAGTAACCTCCAACTCCTAGGCTGAGGCGATTTTCCTAATGGATACAATAGTGTCCATTGTATCCATTATTTCTCATCTCTCACCCTTACCCCTCCTAGCCTCCAATGTCTATTTTTTTTGAGACAGAGTGTTATTATGTTGCTCTCGGTAGAGTGCCATGGTGTCACAGTTCACAGCAACCTCCAACTCTTGGGCTTAAGTGATTCTCTTGCCTGAGCCTCCCAAGTAGCTGGAAATACAGGCGTCCGCCACCACAACACCTGGCTATTTTTTTGTTGCAGTTGATTAGCTGGTCCGGGCTGGGTTTGAACCTGCCAACCTTGGTGTATGTGGCGGGCGCCGTAACCACTGTGCTACGGGTGCCAAGCGTTCCAATGTCTATTATTTGACACTCTTATGTCCATGTGTACACATTATCAGATGCATTACAATCATGTTTATTTTTTCCCAAGAAACTCATATGCCTGTGTCCCACCCTTCCTCCATATAAGTTTATTATTGTTTGGTCAAGTTAATATAATATTTATTTATTTATTTATTTATTTACAGTCTCACTCTGTTACCGTGAGTAGAGTGCTATGGTGTTATAGCTCACCGCAAACTTAAAGATCAGGGGTCCAGCGATCCTCCCGCCTCAGCCTCATCAGTACCTGGCAATACAAGTCTGTGGTAATAAAAAATTAGCACACGTGGGTAATTTTTTTGTGTTTGTTTTGAGACAGTCTCACTGTTGCACAGCCTGGAGTGCTGTGGCATCATAGCTCACAGCAACCTCAAACGCCTAGATTTCAGTGATCCTCTTGTCTCAACCTCCCAAGTAGCTAGGATTACAGGTGCCTGCCACAATGCTCAGTTAGTTGTTCTATTTTTAGTAGAGATGGGATCTTGCTCTGCTTAGGCTTGTCTTGAACTCCTGAGCTCAAGAAATCCACCCACCTTGGCTTCTTCAAATTACAGGCGTGAGCCACCAATACAAATAATTTTAGATGCCAAGAAAGAAGCTACCCTAAGAATCTACAACCAGGAACTAAAATATTGAAGGATTCTATTACCTCCAGTGTGACAGGGCAAACCAGTAGATCTTAGTTCTGAGAAATGTCTCAATTATTGAGTTGCTGCTCTTACTGATGACTGATTTCCTTTAGGAGAAAAGGTACTGCATTGAACCAAAATTGTCTTGTACCAGAATCCCAGAGGCCTGTTTATTTGGGGCTCAACCACTAGCTCTAGGACCTAGGACTTTGGTGACTAGAGAAGGGGGAAGCTCTGTTTCTTCACTGGCAAATTATGGGCATTGGGCTAGATCAATGGTTCTCTTCTTTTTTTTTTTTTTTTGACAGAGTCTCACTTTGTCACCCTCGGTAAAGTGCTGTAACGTTACAGCTCACAGCAACCTCCAGCTTTTGGACTAGGGAGATTGTCTTGCCTCAGCCTCCTGAGTACCTGGGACTACAGGTGCCTGCCAGGCCTGGTTCGAACCCATCACCCTTGGTATATGGAGCTGGAGCCCTACCCACTGAGCCATAGGCGCTGCCCAGATCAGTGGTTCTTAATGACCCACCCTTACTTTCTGCCTAGGAGTCCATTTGGTGATATCTGGAGATACTTTTAGTTATAGCTGGGTGGGTGCTGTTTCTGGCATCTAATGGTAGAGACCGGGAATGTTGCTGAATACCTTCTAATGCAGACCTTTCCAGGGGAGAATCTCCAACCCCAGACATCAATAGTGCTGATACTGAGAAACCCAGGTTTATTTTATTTATTTTTTGAGACAGAGCCTCAAGCTGTCCCCTTGGATAGAGTGCTGTGGCATCACAGCTCACAGCAACCTCCAATTCCTGGGCTCAAGTGAGTCTCTCGCCTCCGCCTCCCAAGTAACTGGGACTACGGGCACCCGCCACAACGCCCGGCCATTTTTTGGTTGCAGGCGTCATTGTTATTTGGTGGGCCAGGGCTGGACTCGAACTCACCAGTTCAGGTGTACGTGGCTGGAGCCTTAGCCTGTTGAGCCACAGGCGCCAAACCAGAAACCCAGGTTTAGGTCATCATTTGGGTTCCTGTTGATGGAGCCGGTTTCCATCTTTAGAAATGGGCTGCCTGCAGCCCCCCACCCTGCTCCCCAGCGCACACTCAAGGCTACAGAGTTCTGAGGTGTGAGGACTCAAAGCACCATTTCCCTCTAAACAGAATTTGTCTGATACACTGAAAGTTAGTTTAATCAAAAATCACAGAACCATTACTCTTAGAAATAAACACTCATGCTGATAGATCCTCCCTAAAGAACAGTTTTTATTGCAGCTGACATGGGCAGGTAAAAAATATATATAAACAATCCATCATCCACCTTCCAGAGTCTCTGGAGTGGCTTCAATGCCACACCATTCAAAGCCACTCCTCAATATTCCTTTATGACAAAGAAGCTTAAGATAAGAAAGCAATAATGCCCAAGAAGCCAGAAGTTATCCCACATAAAAGTTTATTTCATGTGATTCTTCTCAGCATGCCGTGTTCTTTCTTGGGACCAAGATTTTTCTTTGATGCCCTGGTTTACATTATAAATTAATTTACAAATATAGAATTGTGTAAGAAAGTTATTTATAAAAGTCCACACGATTTCTCATATACAAAAATATCCATAGAAATCGTTTTTTGTACACACAGTATACAGGTTGGTCGTCTCTTTGGCTGTCTTTCTGCATAATATTTAAAAAAGTAAGGGTGATGTAATTTGCACCTCAAAGCTGTTTAAAAAAATAATTTTCTGTATGTATATTTCAAAATAAAACATTTTTCTAAAATAATGCCATTAGAGTCTTTTTGAAAAATACACAGGGAAAAGTTAAAAAAATTTCTTTACGATGGGCTTGTATTCCTTTTTCTAAAACATTAAAACCCCTAACTAGCCTTGCTCACATCAGATTTAAAAACATGTCTTCTCTTATTGCTGCAGAAAAAAAAAAACAACACAGTACAAAGGCACCTAAGGATGTTATCTTTATCTTAACACTATTCCCATAAATTCAAGAAGTATTCTCATTTTAATGAACCTTTCCAATAAATTCTGTCATTCAACAAATAGGTGACTCTACTATGGCCTAAGCACTTTGCTGAGCACTGCAGGGATAACTACAAAAATTATTCAAATGAAGATACCTCTGAGAAGGGAAAGGGAGTGCTAACATAAATACTAAATACAATTATCTCTCTTTTTTTAAAATTTGAAAGCCAGTCAAGTGAAGCAGTGGGAGTGGAGACGGAATAAAGAAATCTCTAACTGGCTGCAATAATTAGTTGTAAACATCACTGCACTCAGATTAGCCTCTTTTAAAGCAATTTGACCAAAAATAGTTTATGTTAAAATTTATAAAACGCTATTTAAAAGCTATTTTTAGTAAAATTCTATCGATACTTTGTTAGAAAATGAAATATCCAGGACACAAACTAGGACAATGGTCACCCACAGGTGATTTCCCACCTTTGCTGCTCAGAGAAACCTATCGCATGATTTGTTTCAACCAGAATCTTTGGTCAAATGAGATTAGTTCTATTCCTACCCCTACATCTCATACTTGTGTCTGCCTGTGGAAGTTGGCTTCTTGGGTTTTCAGGAACCAGAACACAGAGGTTACAAGCACCAGTTTAGGAGCAAGACTGCCTGGATCAGCCCCTGACGCCACTGTTTACTATCTGTGTGACTTTGGGTAAACTAACATCTTGGTGCCTGACACAGGAGGCTGGCTGCATTTAGTTTTATTGCTATTAGTATCTACCATGTACCAGACAGAAGTGACTAGAGAGCTCGTGACAGCTCAAAGATTTGTGGTATTGCCATGTAAGTTATGATAAAAAGCCTTAGTAAGAGGCAAAGGATGCAAAGTTGGAGGGTTCCTATAGAAATCGAGGTATCTGGGGAAGGGGGGGCTGGGTCACCTATTGGGTATGGTATAGAGGCATATGGCACACTGGGTGAAGGACTCAACTACAACTCAGACTTTGGACTTTACCTTACAAATGCAAATAATGTAACCTAATCTTATGTACCCTCATATTAACCCAAAATTAAACATAAAAAAATCCAGGTATCTGGCTTTTTAAAATAAAAATCACAAAGCTGTCATTTGAGAGATAACTACCTGCTCACAGTAGCCTTCAGCTGATCAGTCCCAATCACTCTCCACTGGTTCAGGTGCCAATTGCTGTATTCTCAACCAGTACTTTACTGGCTTAGGTTTTTTTTAACCACCTGTACACATTTTGAGCTTGCAACCCTGGAATACAGTGATGAACAAAACACATGTGGTCCCTGCCACCCTGGGTTTCTATCCCAGAACAGAGTGAGGTGGCTTTCTCTTTAGGGAGGCTCATATGCAGAGAAATTTGTAAAAGCTCACTGGCTTGTAGACAGAGTTACCAACCACACCCTTGTTACTCAAAGGAGCACAAGATCTCCCAGGAACTCAGCAGAAATGCAAAACCTCAGGTCCGACTCCAGACCTACTAACTTGGAAGCTGTGTTCCAACCAGAACATGTGCATACAAGGTCTGAGAAACATTCTCCTACACCTCAGAGCCCTCCCGGGGGTAGATGAGGCTGTTGACCATGCTGAAGTTGTAGAAAGGGCTGCCAAAAGGGCTGTTCTGGCCCCCACTGGTGCTGGCAGGGAAAGGGCTGTAATAGGGAGATCTCTGGCTGCTGCTACTGCCGGTGCCATTACTCAGCTGCAAGGCATCTGGCGAGGTCTCGGAGATAGGGGTAGGGGGGAATGTGCCGCTGGAAGGTAGCTGGGCCCCCTGGATTCCTAGGTGGCGACTGCCAGGGAGAGCTCGATGATGGGTGTTCCCACTGCTGCTGACACTCAAGTTGCTGAGACTGCTGAAGAAAGTGTTGAGGCAAGGTGTGGAGGTGAGCATAGATCCTCCGGGAGATGAAGCAGTACTCTTGGTGCCCTCGGGAGGCTCTGGGGACTGTGAAGGCCTCAGCAGAGAGGAGGGGCTGTCTGCTTCTGGCTTCCCACCGACTGCAGACCCTATTGAGGAGAGCCCTTCTGATTTTGATGTCCCTGCAGCCAGGGTGGAGCTGCTGCTGGCCTCAGAGCGGCGCTTTCGCTTCCGACGGAAGTTCCCATTGTCAAACATTTTCTCACAGTTTGGATCCAGAGTCCAGTAATTACCTTTCCCTGAGAAGATGAAAAAGAAAGAAAGACAAGTTGGAGGACCTATTTCATGCATGGGAGGCCAGCAGACCCTCATTAAATGCAGACAAAGATGCTAAATCCACTTTACTAATTAAACTCACTCTCTTTGGGGAAGATTTTAGTCTTTGCTTCAAGGAGAAATCTGGAATAAAGATGTTCTGGCCACTTCCACTCTTCCTGGCTGTGTCTTCAGACCTAACTCTATTTCCTAGGCACTTGTGATTAAATCACTCAACCCCTTTCACTTACTCTAGATCTAACCATGTGTGTAATCTTCCAAAAGCATTACATTCCAATGCTACTTAAACTTGAGCCTCAATTTCTTTATTTATAAAACAGGGAAAAGAACAGTATCCATCCATCTAGTAGATTGACCATGGGGATTAAATATTTCAGCATGATAGCTGGCATGCAGTATATAGTGAAAAAACAGTATTTATTGTAATTATCATTCACTGAAAATCCATAACTTCCACCTCTGAAAAAGGCAACCTCAAAATGACAAAAATTACTACTGAGCAATCATTTAACAATGGGCGAGGCATAGTGGCTCCCGCCTGTAATTCTAGCACTCTGGAAGGCTGAGGCAGGTGAATTGCTTGAGCTCTCGAGTTCAAGACCAGCCTGAGAAAGAGTCAGACCCCCATCTCTTAAAAAAAAAAAAAATAGCCAAGCATTGTGTTAGATGCCTGAAATCCCAACTACTTGGAAGTCTGAGGCAAGAGGATCTCTTGAGCCCAGGAGTTTGAGGTTGCTGTGAGCTATGACGCTAGAGCACTCTATTGGGGGCAAGAAAGTGAGACTCTAGTCTCAAAAAAAAAAAAAAAAGTTGTAACAATGCATTGGATAGCTTATATTTGGATTATAAGGAAGATCCTATAGTTTTCATCCCCTTATTTTGAACAGGATCTGCCCCTGCAAATTTTTTAAGCCTTTCTTTTTGTGCACTGGGCAAATGTCAAACAACCTGGGTCTCATTTAATGAGTGCAATGCTAGTTTTCTGCTTAGACAATTTCCCTTACAGAGGAGCCTGTGGCTCAGTGGGTAGGGTGCCGGCACCATATATGGAGAGTGGCGGGTTTGAACCCGGTCCTGGCCAAACAGCAACAAAAACAACAAAATAGCCAGGCGTTGTGGCGGTCACCTGTAGCCCCAGTTACTTGGGAGACTGAGGCAAGAGAATTGCCTAAGCCCAGGAGTTGGAGGTTGCTGTGAGCTGTGATGCCATTGCACTTTACCGAGGGTGATAAAGTGAGACTCTGTCTCAAAAAACAAAAAAAACAAAAAAGAAAGAAAGGAAGAAAAAAAAAGAACATTTCCTTCATTATTCAGCACAACTGAGATAGAAAAGTTCCATCTCACGGCTAGGCGCCTGTGGCTCAACGGGCTAAGGCGCCAGCCACGTACACCTGAGCTGGTGGGTTCGAAACCCAGTCCGGGCCCACCAAACAACAATGACGGCTGCAACCAAAAAATGGCTGGGTGTTGTGACAGGCGCCTGTAGTCACAGCTATTTGGGAGGCAGAGGCAGGAGACTTGCTTGAGCCCAGGAGTTGGAGGTTATTGTGAACTCTGATGCCAAGGCACTCTACCCAGGGTGACAGCTTGAGGCTCTGTCTCAAAAAAAAAAAAAAGTTCCATCTCCCATCAGCATTTTTTCAGTTTTGGCAAAACAAATCTTTGGTGTTTGGAAGTACTATTAAGAACTTACCTTGTAGTGTGTGGTTTACATGAATAACCTCAGCTACTCCTCACAGCTCTATGGAGATATGCGAGATTACTGCCCCACTTTTCAGATAGGGAAATGGAAGTACAGATTGGTTAGTAACTTGTCATATTCCCAGTTAGCCATAGTAGATCCAGGATTAAGCAGGCTGGCTCCAGACTCAGCATTCTTTATTTTTTCTTTTCTAACTTTTAAAGAACTTTAAAATTTTCTGGGCTAGTTGGTTGGGGCAGGTGAGAAATTACAGACACAGCACTCTTTTTTTTGAGACAGAGCCTCAAGCTGTCACCCTGGATAGAGTGCTGTGGCATCACAGCTCACAGCAACCTTCAATTCCTAGGCTCAAGCGAGTCTCCTGCCTCCTCCTCCCAAGTAGCTGGGACTACAGGTGCCCACCACAACGCCCGGCCATTTTTTTTTTTTTTTTTTTGGTTGCAGTTGTCATTGTTGTTTGGCGGGCCAGGCTGGATTCGAACCCTGCCAGCTCAGGTGTACGTGACTGGTGCCTAAGCCCGTTGAGCCACAGTCACTGAGCCCAGACTCGGCACTCTTAAGTAATCAATGAAGATGCCTTTGCAAACTACCATACTCTTCCCTGCACCCACTATCTCCATTAAACCATTTTGTGCAAATAGTTGCAGAGAAAAAAAAAATACGTAACTACTATTTAAGCAATAATTCCTGTACCTATCTGGATATTTAGCTAGTTCTACCTAGTATCATTACTTTAACAAGAAACTAGTCACAGATCCTTTTTTTTTTTTTTTTTTTTTTTTTTGAGACAGAGTCTCACTTTGTCACCCTTGATAGAATGCTATGGCATCAGAGCTCACAGAAACTTCAAACTCCTGGGCATAAGTCTTCCCACAGTCTTCCAAGTAGCTGCCACCACCCCTGCCTATTTTAAGAGATGAGGTCTCAATCTGGCTCAGGCTGGTCTGGAGCCTGTGAGCTCAGGCAATTCACCGCCTTATTGCTAGGATTACAAGGGTGTGAGCCACCAAGCCCAGCCCTAGTCACAGATCCTTGAAATTCTAGGGTAAAATCCAGAGTTTACTTAACAATTAACATGACAATCTTGGATGATTTGAAGGCCAAATCAGAAAGATGTATTTTCTAGAACGATACGCCTGCTCCAGTATGTTTAACCACTAGCCAAGAGTGACTACAGGACATTTGACATTTTGGCTAATCCAAATTGAGATAAAATACACACGGATTCTGAAGACACAGCACAGAGGAAATAATCTCATTAGTAATTTTTTATATATGTTGAAACAATAGTGAGTTACCTAAAAAATTAATAAAAATTGGGTGGCACCTGTGGCTCAGTGAGTAGAGAGCCAGCCCCATATACCCAGGGTGGTGGGTTTGAACCTGGCCCGGCCAAACTGCAACAAAAAATAGCTGGGTGTTGTGGCGGGGGCCTGGGTTCTAGCTAACTGGGGAAGCTGAGGCAAGAAAATCACCGGAGCCTAAGAGCTGGAGGTTTTTGTGAGCTGTGACGCCACAATACTCCACCTACTGAGGGCGACAATGTGAGACTCTGTCTCAAAGGAAAAAAAATTAATGAAAATAATGTAATCGATTTTTTTTTTTTTTTTACTTTTTCAATGTGGCTAGTAGAAAACTTACAATCCGTGGTTCGCACTATGTTTCCATTGAAAGTGCTGCTCTAGAATGACTTCAGGGATGAGCTTCAGAATATTTGCATAATTTACACAAAATCCTGCATCTCTGTAATGTGTGACTAAGATACTTTCTTTTATTTTTGTTTCTTTTTTTAACTTTACTGTTCTTTGGAGCTATCTTTTCTTCTTTGTATCTCAATCCTTTTCCGCTTGCCTTGTCCTGGGCCCCTGAAAACCTCCAGTAGAATTCAGTTTCACGTTCAGCATTCCCCCACCTCCACCCCTCAGGGCAGGTGGGGGAGAAAACTCCACCGTTCGCGTGGCCCCCTCACTCCACGTGTTATTGGGCTTAGACCGGAACGAAGCAAATTTAGCGTATTCTTTTCTAAATTTCTAAGCAGTTTAGATACAAAACCACAATTCAGTAACTAGCTAACGTTCTCCCTTCCTCTCTGCCCCTGTCTCAGGATGTCCATGCGCCTATGGTCAAATGCACCGCAGTCAGCGAGTCTGGGGAACCCGACGCAGAAAGAGCCTGGCTGGCCCGCGGTCCGCACGCTCTCTCGCCGCCTCTTCAGCGAAAAACATGACGGGATTCTCGGCTCACCTGAACCCCTCATAACCATCCCTTATCTGAGAGATCGCCGTCTTCCTACTCCCAGTCTTTCTTAGTAGACATTCCCCTTCAGTGGCCCGATTACCAGCACCCAGGGGTAGCCTGGGGTTTGAGGGTACGGACTTTTTCCTTTTTCTCTGACTGGCCTGCCTCTGCGCTCCTCCCTCCCCGTGTCCTCCCTTCGGGGGACCCTCTGATACTTCTCTTTGTCCTCTGGGTTCTCCGAGCTGTTCCTCCGCTTGCTCCCACCCCCAGCCCGAGTGAGACGCTCCTCGCAGATCTTCCAGCCTGCCACACATTAGCCCCACTCCGGGTCTGGACGCCCGGAAGCACCTGCCCGGCCGCCCTCACCTGGATCATCCTCGTCGCGGGGCACTTTCTTGAAGCAGTCGTTGAGCGACAGGTTGTGGCGGATGGAGTTCTGCCAGCCGGCCTTGCTGCGCTGGTAGAAGGGGAAGCTGTCGGCCACGAACTGGTAGATGTGGCTGAGCGTGAGCTTGCGCTCGGGCGCGCTCTGGATGGCCATGGCGATGAGCGCCGAGTACGAGTAGGGCGGCCGCACCATCTTCATCAGGTCCTCGCGGCTGGCCATGGACAGCCAGCCCAGTTCGCCCGGCGCCGCGGGCCCGGCGGGCGAGGCGGGAGCGGCGGCCGAGGACTGGGCGAAGGGCCGCTGCGCGCAGGCGAACGTGGCGGCGGCGGTCGGGGGCTGCAGGAAGGGCCCGGCTGCGGCCCCGGGGGGCGGCGGCGGCGGGGGCTGGGCGCCCAGGTACGCGGCGGCGGCGGCAGCGGCTGCGGAGGGCGGGCCACCCACGCCGGGCCCATTGAGCCACAGGTAGGGGTTGGCGGCGGCGGCCGGCGGCGCGGCGTACTCGCTCAGCCCGTAAGGTGCCCTGGCGGCCGGGGGGGCGCCCGGGGTGGCGGCGGCGGCGGGCGGGGCCAGGCCGGGCTGCGAGTACACCCCGAAGTTGTCACCGCAGTAGAGGGCCATGTCGGAGGCTGCGGGCGGGTGCGGCGTGGCCGCGGCGAGGGGCGAGCGGGGCTGGTCTCGCCGCTCGGCCGAGAGCATCCCTTTGGGGGCCAACCCTGCGGCGCCGCCTCAGCCCTGTCTCGGCTCCCGGTTCTCCGGGCCAGACGGCGCGGGTGCTCACGGAGCGCCGGAGAGCCGCCCTCTTATAACCGCGCCCGGTGCGGCCCCTCCCGGGCCTGCTGGAGCCGGGCGGTGGCCGGCGGGCTGCATCTCACCACGCCCCCGCCACGCCCCACCTGCCGCGCGCCCGCCCCGCCCCGCCCCGCGCCCGGAGCCCCTCCGCGCCCGGCTAGGGATCCGGGGGAGGCCGGCGCCTCCAAGTTTCTGGCCAGCAACGCCAGCCCTTTCCTAGCCCTCGTGCTATGAACGCAAAACTAAGATAAAATAACAAATATTAAAACAAAGAGAGATAACCCAAACAGTAGGAACGATTTCTAGAAAGTCTGTAAGTTAATTTTGGGTGGCCGCTCAGGCCACCTGCCTAGTCGCTCTTTGGTTTTCCCACCTCAAGCCTCTAAGTCTAAACCTTTTTTGACCGAGTTATGGGATTTACGTCCTAGATCAACCGATCCGCTCCCAGTTGTAAATCTGAAAATCACCGATGTAATTTACCGCCCTTTTGGGAGTGTTCAGTGGAGTACATTAACCGGCACCCTTCCCCTGCCCCCTTCTCTTTGGAAATTCTGTGACCAGAGGAACGAAAATCAGTGTTTAATTTTTCTAAACCAAACTGTAAGTTCGTTCGCATTGGGGACGCATTTCGTGTCCAGTTTGTACGGTTTTCTGTTGTGATTTGCTGTCCTCAAAAACAGACGTGTGAATGTTGTCAAAGATTTAAATGAGTAGCTTCGGAATTCGCATCTTAAAGCCTAAAGCTTAAAAGTTTAAAGTAATTTAGACTCTAGAAGAAGCTCTCATTTATTACCAAAAAAATCGCATCTAACGGGCAAGTATTTAACTTGCCCTCTGCTTTTGCTAAGTTTTCAAATACGGCTCCCTACCTGTGAAAAACAAACAAAACCAGTGAAATACTGTGGTGACTTCACATTCCACGCAATTATTTATTGGCTCGAAACAACAACAAGAAGAAAATAATTTATTTTACTACTAAAAGTTTTCCTAAGTATGTTCTTTAAAGGGATTCTCATTGAGAACTGATAATTCAAAATATCTAATTATTCAGAATCTTAGATCCCTGGGGAAATTTATTTTCACGATAAAGCTAATTACGTATTTTGGGAAAAATTTTGCCTTCTGGTGTCTCACCTCTTAAAAAGTAAAAACCAGAGATATTTAATTAGCAAATTTGGGTAACTAAAATGCAAATCATACTTCAAATGTAACTAATTAGTTGTCTCTTCTGGGACCAGAAAGGAATTATTGCCAACTCTAAAGCATTGTTCCTATCTAATATCTTGTCAAGTGGTGTAGAAAAGAATGATGTTTGTCTTAGTTGTATTTTGGTTCAAAGATCTAAATGTATTCTTAATTTAGATAAGCACCATGCTTCTTTTTTCTTCCTACATGACCTATAACTGATTTGCTTGGTTTTGTTTTGAGGTTTCTGGTGGGATGTTCATAAAGATAACTGTGACCCAGGAACTTGGAAAGTATTTTTAAATAAGTTATTATGCCCAGATTTAATATGTGTTCTTAAGTTTGAATGTCTAAAACTAAAAAGTAAGATTCCAAAAGAAAAATTGGAAACCTAGAAGGCAATAAATTACGAAAAACGTGAACTCATCTCCCTTTACTAATGTCCTTAAGAATATAATACTTATCTTATCTTTTAGCAAATTGCTTACTTGTATATACTTTGTAATTTTGCAATTTTTCTTTAGAGTCATCTTTCTGAACCCAGTAGCTCCAAATTATTCTGAATGAGAGGCCGTGATTGCAGATTATTATTCCTTGTTTCGATTAAAGGCTCTGCCTAGTAAGAATATTTTGTTCCTTAAGTATACGTTATCTTTTGCATACTTAAGTTTTATTCAAAAATGACAGAGCCCCCTAGCGACTCCCTCTGTTACCAAATACATCTCCATAGGGATCTGTGGGGTGGACAACCCCCTCTAGGGGTTTGGAAGTTACATTTCCCTAGATAAAATTATTCTTGGTCATGGCTTGGGTTATTGAATGTCAAAATTAAAATAATTTTTTTTTTTTTTTTGTAGAGACAAAGTCTCATTTTATCGCCCTCGGTAGAGTGCAGTGACGTCACAGCTCACAGCAACCTCCAACTCTGGGCTTAGGTGATTATCCTTCCTCAGCCTCCCAGTAGCTGGGACTACAGGTGCCCACCACAACACCCAGGTATTTTTTGTTGCAGTTGTCATTGTTTAGCTGGCGGTGGCTGGGTTTGAACCCACCAGCCTCGGTGTATGTGGCTGGCGCCGTAACCACTGTGCTACGGGTGCTGAGCCTACAATAATGTTTTTAATCCTGTTCTTTAACAAAATAAACTTAAAAATAATTTGATGAACTTAAAAACATAATAATTGTTTTTAAGGCTTGGTGCCTGTGGCTCAAGCTGCTAAGGTGCCAGCCACATACACCTGAGCTGGCAGGTTTTAATCTAGCCCTGGTCCTGCCAAACAACAATGACAGCTGCAACCAAAAAATAGCCCAGCGTCCTGGCGGGTGCCTGTAGTCCCAGCTACTTGGGAGGCGGAGGCAGTAGACTTGCTTGAGCCCAGGAGTTGGAGGTTGCTGTGAACTGTGGGTAGAGAGATGAGAGTGCCACAGCACTCTACCCAGGGCGGCAGCTTGAGACTCTGTCTCAAATAAATAAATAAATAAATATTGTTTTTAAAATGCAAATTCTAGCTCAACGCCTGTGGCTCAATAGGCTAAGGCACCAGCAACGTCCTCCTGAGATGGCAAGTTCGAATCCAGCCCGGGCCCGCTAATCAACAATGATGGCTGCAACCAAAAAATGGCCGGGCGTTGTTGTGGGCGCCTATAGTCCCAGCTACTTGGGAGGCAGAGGCAGGAGACTCACTTGAGCCCAGGAATTGGAGGTTGCTTGAGCTATGATGCTACAGCACTCTATCTAGGGTGACAGCTTGAGGCTCTGTCTCAAAAAAACAAAAATGCAAATTATCTGTAATAATGTTTCATGAAATCGCCTTTTCACAAGATGGTATAATTAAGGCAATTGATTAAGGGACCTATGCCAGTGTAAAATAACAATATACAGTTTCGTGTTTTTATCACCAGAAAGAAAAACACTTTGGGAAACTGTGCAACCAGAGAAAATATCTCATTTATTTTCCACTGCCATTTGGTAACATTCTTGTTACTCTTTTGAAATGACTGAGCGACAACAGTGAAGTATAATGGAATGTAGTTATTTAACAAATACTGTAATGGAATGTAAAACTTACTACACTTACTCATTTCTAGGATCATAGAAACATTTGCACATTAGTGTTTACTAACACTTTCATTATTTATCTATCTATCTATTTATTTATTTTAAGAAACCACGTCTCATTCTGTCACCTAGGCTAGAGTGCACTGATATTATCATCGCTTCACTGTAATCTTAAACTCCTGGGTTCAAGTGATCCTCCTGCCTTAGCCTTCTGGGTAGCTAAGACAAGATAGGCTTGTGCCAGGATCCCTAGCTAAATTTTTTATTTATTTATTTTTTTATTTCTGTAGAGATGAGAGTCTTGCTATGTTGCCCAGGCTGATGTTAAACTCCTGACATCAAGCAGTCCTTCTGTCTTTGCCTCCCAAAGTGCTGGGATTATAGGTACGAGCCAGGACGCCTTGCCTTTGCTAGCATTCTTAGAAATTTCCAAAGGAAGAAAGAGGTAGGCTCGGCGCCTGTGGCTCAACGGGCTAAGGCGCCAGCCACGTACACCTGAGCTGGCGGGTTCGAATCCAGCCTGGGCCCGCCAAACAACAATGCTGGCTGCAACCAAAAAATGGCCGGGCATTGTGGCGAATGCCTGT
>CAUYON010158732.1:0-15570 GCA_963573935.1 Arctocebus calabarensis | reverse complement strand
TGTCTGTGCAGGGTTGAATAAAGTCATAAAAGGAAATTTGTGAAGTTATTTGCATGCGATCCAGTTGACTATCCAGTATTGCCTTTAGAATATTTTGGCCTGTAATCTGTTTTGAACAAATGTTTTAAGCCTTTGATTTTGGACAAACCTTCCAAAACTCTAAATTTGGTCTTTTTGAAATATTAAGACTATTGGAAGTCTGAAAAAGACATATTAGGCTTATTTGGTATGTTTAAAATGTAGGAAATATTGTCAAATATGAAGTGGTGGTTAATTTTCTGCAAATTATGTTTATATGTGTATGTTTCAATATTATAAAATATTGGTCCATCATAGTGTATATTGTCAGTTATAATTTTAATTCGTCTAAGAAGGTGTCTTTTGTAACTGTGAGTCCAAACTTTGCCCTTACGGGAAATATTAAGAAAGGCTGGTGAATTCTCTCAAATTCAAATTTCTGACATCTTTGGAAATTAAATATCATCAGGCTAAAAGCAAACTTCTAGGACTTTAGTTAGAAAGCTAACATGTCCATGAATATTGCTAACCTAACTTCAAACAAAACAGAAATCAGTTACATAGAACTGGGCTGGTTTGTTATGGCTTTTTGTTTGAAACATTGGTGCTTCTTTCTGTGTTCTGTTTTCCAGAAGTCAAGAAAACCATTTTTTGTCTTCTGAGCTATTTGTAGCTTTTAGCAATGTATGTACTTTTAGGCAGAATTTGAAGCATTTGTTTTTTCTCTTTCTTTGATTTCTCTGGAATTTGAAAGCCATTTGTAAGTATTCTTAATTTCTGATAATATAATTATTTGCATAAGTTCAATAAGAATCTATTTAGTTCTATAGGACATGATGAAGGCACTGGTTATTTTACCAAGGCTTTGACTGGAATAGCATTTTCAGAGGTGTCCAGAATGCATTAAGGAATTAAGGTTGACTTTATAAGGCCAGTAAAAAAGCCCTTTGGAAAAACTGGCCAAATACCCATCAACAATGTTTCCTGATCTGCATTAAGAATGTCACTTTTTGACAAGTCCAGGAATCACCAGGTGCTTGGGGACCTTAAGAGAGGAATTTACCCAATGCATACAGGTATTTAATGACACAGATGAAAACTGGGCTCATGAAAGGCTTTCAAGTCTAACCTGAGATTCCTTATAAAAGGTTCCAGGAAAGCCAATTTTAAAAGGAAGAAAAGCATAGAAGGCTAATAATTATTCTTGCTGAACTTTATGAAAATAATCAGACCCAGTATACTGAAGGTACAGTTTATTTTGACAATTAAGTTAGTCCTGCTCTAATTGTTTTAATAAGGTAATAAATTAGAGAAAAAAATGATTCAAAAGGAAAAACCTGTGGCCCACCTGTATTAGATTCCAGCCTCGACTGCAATGCCAGCTTGTAAAATGAGACATAGCTGTTTTACTAAACTGATCTATTAAATGAGACTAGAGATTGTTTAAAGACTATAGAATTATATACAGTAGTTACATTTGCTCTGAAGACTTAAGTCTCAACAAAGGTCGTCTCTTGGCTACAATGGAAAAATTTGTGCAGTATTAAATATTATCTGCTATATCTATATAAATATCTCAGGAAAAGTTGGAACCTGAATGAGAAAGGTATGACTGTAACACAGACTCATAAGTGGCTCCACACCAAACTGATGTTTAGGAATAGTCACTTGAATTGTCCAGAATTTTGGATCAGTTCTGTAGGAATTCTCAAAACTAGATATTATCTTAAGAACTGTGATAAGTCTGTAAGTAAGAATACTAATGTTCTCACTGCGCGAACCTTAGCCTTGAAATCCAGAACTTGCAGATATTTGTAAATGACTGCTCAGTGGTTTCATTCTCTTACACTGAACCCAACCTTGATTTTGTTCCTGTTTAGCATTATGTTGGTTGCATGCCACACAGTGGTGCCAGGCCTCCCTGACCTGGCCGAGCCTTTTGAACTGTATGTATCAGGAAAGAGAAAAATAGAATGGCTGGGGGAGTGCTCACCCAGTATGTAGCATCCTGGCCATGACCAGTTTCTTATCTTGCTAAGCAATTTGATGGGGTCTTGAAAGGATGGCTCCCATGCCAAAGAACACCTGCAGCCAATATTGGGACAAAACTTAAAAGTCTGGGTACCATATGCAGTGGTCACTCTTATGAACACCGAGGGCACCATTGGTTGACCAACTCATACCTCACTGAATATCAAAGCTCACCATATTATAGAGATTGTATGCATGAAGCCATGCACTTAGGACAGAGGCAAAGGAAAATTAACAGGCTTTTGGGGAGATACTTTTACATTCTCCTAGTGGCCACCCTTGCCAAGAAAGTCAGCCAGCACTGTGTGGCATGCAACCAACATAATGCTGAACAGGGACCATCCCTGCTGCCTGAAATTCAGTCCCATAGGGAAGCTCCTTTTAAAGATGTGCAAATGGACTACACCGAGTTGTCCAGGTGTAGAAGAAACTGGTGCTACTAGTTCTGGTCTGCACATACTTGGAATATGGAAGCCTTCCTCACCAGGATGAAGAGGGCTACTAAAGTAGTAAAAGCATTGCCCAGAGAAATCATCCCAAGGTCTAGGTTACCACTCTGGTTTAAATTTGACAATGAACTAGTCTTCACATCAGAAATAGTACAAATGATAGCTAAAGCTTTGAATATCACCTGGAACTAATACGTGACATATACGCCTCAAAGCTCAGGTAGGGTAGAGTGCACCAACAGGGCCAGAAGAGCAGGAATCGGTAAACTCTGCCAGGAAACAAAGTTTAATTGGATACAGGTTTTGCCACTGGCCTTATTCAAACAGGCCTCCGTCAGTTTTCTACAATTTAGCAGGGATTCCTAAAAGAATGGGGAGAGACTGAATTGATTAGGCAGTTAGAAGCCCTAGGAAGAGTAGGAAGGATGATCTCCACTCGGGGTAATTAACTGTGTCCTGTTTAGTATTTTGTATTGGTATATCCTTTCTCTCTAGGGGATCAAGGAGATCAAGTCTAGGTCAAGGATTAGAACTTGGTCCCCTCAAACCAAGGAAGAAGGGACCCTACACCATCATCCTGACCACACGCACGGCCGTGACGGTGGAAGGGATCCTCGAATGGATTTTTCACAGCCAGTTGAAGAGAGCTTCACTGCCAAGTGGGAAGCAAAGATAACTTTTAAGATGGACAACATGCCCTGCTCCAGTTACCCATTAGGAGCTGGTTGGTCGACGCATGGCCGAAGTCTGAGGAAGCTCCTCTCAGGACTTGTCTTAATTGGACTTTAGATTTTGGGAAAAGGGGAGGAACGATGTGATCTGTGCACCCACACCACTAAAATAAGATAAAAGGTGACACCTTTATAGCTTTTATGAATGTAAAGGCACCCGGAAGAGAGCTTACCCTCATAATCAGATATGGTACTCAGTATGTGACTCAGGAAAAAGTGAAAACTAATATGTATATCAGCCCCCCACCATGGTACAATTAAGGGCTGGCTAGAGAACCCGAGAAGAGTCACATTCCCTGAAATCTGAATGCTGGTCCAGACCAGGGAAATAGAAAAGCCCAGCCAGATGACTCTGAAGTTTGATGTCTGCAGCACCATGGGAAGGCCTACAGCAGGAGGAGCTGGGAAAGAAACTATAAGACAGATCAGAAATACCTCTATGCCTTAAATTTTGTAGAAAAATGCTGTGAAGTTGAATATGAAAGGTGAAAATGTATAATAGAGAGCACCCGGGATGGTGAGGACTGTAGCAAAAGAAATGTGCTCAAAAGAAGTAGCGAAGACAGATTGCTCCGTGGAGGCAGTGTAACCCCTGGAGCTGGCCTTGCAAATTAATACTGGCTCCTGAAGAAGCAAGCTGATATTGAGACCCCAAGTTAAAATGCACATGGAGTCTCAAAAAGGAGAAATGAGAAAGGATACCTGGGAAAAGCGAGTTCTAGGAGAACAAAGGTCTTCTCAAGGAGACCCCCAGGATACACCTGCTGTGTCTCCCCTCCCTGGTGACTCAGCTCTTAGGAATTTGTTGAAACTTAACTTCCTGAGACCTGACATCTTCTCCTTCTGGGAAATCCTGTAGTCCTGTTGAAAGGACCAAAGTAACGCCATTTTGTTAACAGACTCCATTTTACAGGTTGCTGTGTAATGCTAGTTTTGCAAATTTTGGTTCCTTGCTCCAGTTCCCCTGACCACCCCCACTGGTTGAACAATACTAGCCCCTTCCTGCTTTGCGACCACCCACCTATTCCTCACACCACCGAGGTATCCAATCAACAAGTGACAAGACACCTGGACTCATCCTTACTCCACCCTTCCCTTATCCCACTCCCCCCTCCCATTCCTCCCTCTCAGCTTCCTTTCGGTACACTATAAGAATATCTCAGCCCCACCCCTCGGGGCCATGCAGATCGATCTGCCATTTTGACGGAGCAGAAGGCCCCAGTTTAGGCGTGTAATAAACTTCACCCTTTGTTTTTGCATCGGGGCGCCTGGTGTGAGTTTCTTCTGGGGGGACTCCGAACGGGCACTACATGTATAAGGGCTGAAATATCTTCTTTTGTTTCATTCAAACTGACCAATGAAAAAGGTACCTGTGGACTGGAACTTTTTGACTGGGAATAAAGAAGAGGGAGAAAATTCCCAGTCCAGGTTCCAAAGCTTGTTTGTTAAAACCCCTGGGTGACTACTTTAGTCGCCAGCCTGACCATACTAGTTATTTTCCTCCAATTAGGGCTTCTCATAGGACTATGAATTCTCAAATGGATAATAAATTTCATTAAATGACAAGTAGCCACGGTAAAACTCATGATAATAAGAACTCAGTACAGCCAAATTCCTGCACAAGATGAGTCAATGATTTGACAATGAAAGGCCAGACACACCCCATGTTGTACTTCCTGTCCCCTCTCCTCCTTGTCACTACCTGCCCCTAAGCACAAACACCTTGAAGAAACAGACTTAAACAAACATACCCTGTGGAGACAGGGGGATTAGCTCAGAGTTACAGACCCTTGTAAAACCACATTCCTATCTTCTTTGACATCTGGCTCCCCTTGTAACTACCCAACCCCCTACCCTATAGATCTAACTTTGCAAAGTCTCACTTTAATCTGCTTTAAAAAATAAATAAATAAAAATAAATTACTCTGCTTTAAGGGTTCCACCTGTTTCCCCTGCCCCAACTGAAAGATAGAAAAACATCCTCCATTATTATGTGGGGCTGAGAGAGTCTTTGGGTATGAACTCTCTCTTGGTCTTGCCTGGATTCCTAGGAAGAGTAGCAAGGAAGATCTCCACTTGGGTAATTAACCGTGTTCTGTTTAGTATTTTGTGTCTGTACATCCTTTCTCTCTGGGGGATCAAGGAGATCAAGTCTAGATCAAGGATCAGAACCCGGTACCCTCAAACAATGGTAGAAGGGACGCTACGCCATCATCCAATAAAAGACCCCTCAATTAGAACAGTATCCTGGCATTTTCTCTATAATTCCCCTCATGTTGGGTACAACACTGTTAGACTCAGCTGTTGCTCTTGGTCTTAGGAAAGAGCCAAGAGTGTTTACATTTGTTAGAAAGAATGCATAGAAGGGGGAGATGCTGGAGGAATGCAGAGGAAGGGGGAAATACCCACTGGGACACCACCACCAAGTTAGTGGACATTTTAAAAGAAATGTAAAATATTCCCCCATTCCTTAGTACCTTATTAAGGCTTATACAGAAAGAGATAGAAATAGGAAGATGAGACTTGTAGATTTCCAGAGAAGGGGAGAAGGCAACGGATGCTAAGGTACTAAAAAGACCATCTCCTCCGGCCAACCCCAGTTATCATTCCTATTCTACAGCTACCATAAATAGCACACTTTCTTCCATTCCAATTGCAAATATCTGGTAACACTATCCATGTGAGTTTCTTTGCACTTGTCCACACATTCTGATGTATTTGATAGGAAAATATCACCTATTTTTAACCCAGGCTTCCGTGAATTTTTATGGGTTCCTGTCTCCTCCACCTGCTGCACAATTAGCCGAAAGTGACCCTTAGTTTTCTTTATCTCTTACTCCTCTTCACCCTCCTCCCCATCAGTGTGTGAAGAAACCTCCAGCGCTAACTTGGTGGGGGCGTGGGTCCTCTACTGGGGGCAATGTAGATCCCACCCCCTTGTCTCTGGGACAGCCCCTCCCAGCCTTGGAGCAAGACATTTAGAGACGTTTATCCCTCTTATTAACCACAATGAGTATGGTATTGATGCATATATTCATTGACAAAGGGAGATTATAAAGTCGTGAGTGGATGTTCTTGTGTAGCTTATAAAACACCTATAGCTACTATCTGTATCATGTAAATGGGAATGGAAAATTCACGTGTTTAGAAAAATGTCTCTCTTTTTTTATTTTGGCTAGGTGACATTGATAAGCAGTCTGTAGAAACACCTTAACTTTTATGTGTTATTAGATATTGTTTCAACTAGTCAAAAATGGCACATTTTACACCTAAAGATTCCAACCCACAGTGACTTTTCCAAGCACTGCTGTACAGCATCCAATAGAGGATTCACATCAAACATTACCAGTAGATAATAAAAGGACTCATTGTGTCTGTGATTCCCTTAAGTGTCTTTAAGAAGAAATCAAGTTTAAAAGGGAGGTGAGTAAAGGAGGGCATTTTCATCTTCGCATTTGGGTGATGAGCTGTACATAGGAGACAGGGCTGGGAAGCAGTAATAATGAAAATAATTCTTGAATTTTCTGAAGTCTTAGCCTTCTGGAAAGAGTTCTAGAGTTTTCAAAGTGCTCTTACAAATGCCCTATCATTTTACCATAATGGTCCCCCGCAGCAGGCAGAAGAGGTGCCAGGATCCCCATCTCCCCTTCACCTGCTGTTTCACAGCTGATAAATTAGGGGGCACAGCCTCTTTGCAGACTTGCCTGGCAGTGGGGTCCATTCACTACCTATGGCAAATGTATCTTGCTTTGCAACCCTATAGCTTGCCCTAAGTCTGTAAACCCATCTTACTCTTCTTCCATAAACTTTGACACTTGCTTTGAAAAAACAGTAACAGACACAAGTAATCTGAGTGTTGGTCTAAAACCTTGGGAAGTGGCTACCTCGTCCCCCAATAGCAGCACTGACTTGAAAAGCGAAGTTCCCCCAGAGGATTCAGATCAAAAGAAATCTAAAGCGAAGGTGTTTTGTTTTTTTTTAGCTGAATTATTGATAAAGATGATTCTGATGGCGTTTGGTCTGTAACTTACATGGCTGTCAGGGAATGTGCGCAGACAATGAGCATCGTGTTACACGTGCGGTCAGTAGCTGTTTACTAAGCTTCTCCCAGAGGCCAGCCCCTGGGTCAGGGGTGGGGATCTGACCAAGCTAAACTGGCATTTGCCATGCTCAGTTTCCTCTGCAGCAGGTGGGGAGTGGAGTAAGCCAGATGTATACTGTGATTGGTTTTTTTTAATCTGAAAGCTATATGCTTGCAAACTTTGAAGACAGACGGAGTCCTCTACCCGCCTCTGAAAGGGGTCTGAAGGCTGAGCTGCTTCACGGGGGGAAGGAGAAGCACAGAACGTCCTGGGGAGTTTGCAGCTGTCTCGGGGTCCCCGCCTCCTTTCTCCCGCTGACTTGGTTTCCATCTCTAGCGCTCCGCGGAAGCGCCCGAGGGAAGGTTTTCGGCCCTGGCCCAGGTGCCTCCCGCTCCCCTGCGGCGGTGCCCCGGCCACAGCACCTGCGGCTCTTCCCGTGAGCTTCCTCTGGGCTCCGGGGCGACCCTCCCTCGGGCAGTGCGGGGGAGGAGGGCCTGCTCCGCCCCAACCTCGGGCGCCCCGGGCCCTGTCTGCCCGTCGATGCGCAGCCGGGCTCATACCCGGGCACCCAGCCCCCAACGCAGCCTGGCCCTCTGGACGTGACTGCCGGTCGTTTTTATGCAGGGGTGGGTGGGATCCGTTTGGAAGGAACGGTACAAATGCGGGAGAAAACAGCGGCAGGAACTGACCAAGGACCGGCGGGGCGGGGCGGTTTGGGGCAGCGGTCAGTGGCGGTTGGCTGGGCGGTTGGGGGCAGGGAACGGCCAAGTTAAAGCTGCCGCCAGCACTGGTGAACGGCACACTGTGCCCCACCCCGCCCACGGAGGTGAGCTTGTGCGGTGGTGGCTGACCCCGGGTCCAGTGAGCCGGCCGGGGCTGCGGGCAGAAGTGGGAGAGACCGGGAGCGTCGCGGCGGTCGCCTGGGGGTGCCTGGATGCTGGCGAGGAGCCCTGTCACCCTTTCCCGCGGGCTCTCACGGGCAGCGGGGAGGGGAGGGCCCTGCCGCTACCCTGCGCAGCTCCCCGGGGGCCGTGTGCGGGGATCCCGCCGGCCTCCCTCGGATCGCAGCGTCACCCAGCAAAGGGGCTCCTGCCCCAGGGGCACAGACGCCAATGCTTCTGAGAGAGGAGAAGCTGTAATTGCGAGTCAACCACAAGGGACAGCGGTCTAGCTCAATGCTGGCTCCGTGTTGGCGCTAAGGAAGAGCTTAGGTTAGGAAAGGTTTAGGGTGGTTTCTCCCTTGCGTTGATTGGTGGGAGGAAAGAGGAGGCTGGAAGGCCTGGGCAGGGCAGTTGTCCGCTATGCCTCTCCGTGGGTTGCACGTGCAAATGTAGGAGAGGGTTAGTATCGAACTCGCGGGGAGAGCCGGCTGGGATGTCAGCGAGCTCCTGCACACAGGCCAGTTGACTGTATAATTTCGAAATGATTTCAGCCAAATTTGTTGTCTCGAAAGCAGAGGGACTTTTAGCATTTCAGCAACTTGTTTCTTAAATACCATCCTGTAAGCTCAAGGATTTTTGTCAGACCCTGGAGGTTTCTTTAAGGCCCTGTCTTTTCTTCTGAGACTCAGGAATGTGGGCAGTGAGGGGGGGTGGTTTGTGCTCCTGGGATGAGGCCAGTTGGGAAGATCGGGAACTGGGGCCTTCTGGTCAGGAAGTGAGTTTCACCCCAGCCATCTAATGTGGAGTTGGAGCAGGCATTCTCTTTTCTGTATTTGAGGGTGTCAGGGACACTTTTTATTCTCCTGCTTCAGAGTATGGCAGAAGGGATGACGTTCAAAGATCCTCCCTTCAAACTTGAGGCCTTTTGTAAGGGTGTTTAATTGTCTTCCAAAGGCCACACCTTTTATAGTGTTGGGAATTAAGTTTCAACATAAATTTTGGAGAGGACATGCATTCAAACCACAAAATTATAAAGCTAGAAAAAAATTTTCACCCCACTATCATGTTCAAATTACATGATACTAAAAAAATTGTCCTTTTAGCAATATCTGTGCATTTGTCAAGTTGAATGAAAAACAGCTACTTTTATTTATCTTGTGAGTTGGTCTTATATCTTACCAGTCTAATGTTGAGTACAAAATGGTACCTGAGTCCCTTTTTCCCTGTCAATTTCAACCGACATTTTTAAGCAAATAATTCAGATGTAATTTTTTGCTAATCTCTCAGCAATTACAAGTGGTTTTTAGTCTTACCAACATGAAAAGTAATTCCACGTGAAGCCCCCAAAACTTTAATGTTTACGTGTGCAATCCTGAAAATATGCTTCTGTCAGCCTTTTCACTCAAAACTCTCTGTCACAAAAATTGTTTTTGTTTTGAATTTAAATATCAATAATTTAAATGTAAATATCATTTGCATTTGCAGCTTTATTAGTCAGTACTTTTTCATAATCACACTATGATTTTACCACTTTGCACATAAGGTAAACTACTTTCCTAATGTAGATTCCATTTATATGGGTGTGTATATATATATGTTAAAAATCAGAATGATTGTAAAATATAAATGAATCACAACTGCATAGAGATCATGCAATGTTGGATTACAGTTGTTAACACCTTAAAATATGACACATTGGAAGAAGGTCGTCATGGGCATGGCAAATACACAGCTCTAGCCACATAGCTTCTGCCACACCAATGTGACCACACTCAATAACTAAACTGTCTATCCCTTGCTCAATGAGACAAACTTATAATTGATCACATGCTGGGGCTTCAGCCAAATGTGAGATTCTTATGTAATTTCCCACATTTTCTTCTCATTCTTTCGGCTTAGCTGGTCTTGGACCAGTCATAGTTTGTCCCCTGGCACTAGACCACAGACCACACTTTGAGCAACACTGTTGTAGAACTCAAGATTGGTGCCCATCCAAATTGGAAGCCTGTGCCAAGTACCGAATGCTTACTTGGCAGTGGATAAAATGCTATGCCTGTCCTTGCCCTGGTGTGGTTTATCCCAGCTGATTGCACATGTCTTCTTTAAAAGCACCCCTTCTTACAGCTGTGGAAGCTGAGGGTCAGAGGAGGAGAGTAACTTGCTGGTGGGGTTGATGCTGGATCCAGAGGCAGAGCTGGGGCCAGGTCCCCTGCACCGCAGCCTGCTGGCTGGCCTGGCCTGTGCCTCTCTGAGCCCGGGCCAGCCGGGGCCCTGCAGGGCTCACCTCTGACTCAGGTCTGTCCTTGTGTCTTTCAGTCACTGAAAGTTTCAGGGTCTGGTCACAGGTAAATGTACCTCAAGTTTCTGCCTTCTCTGTGAATGACATTCCCCTGGGGATCAGCGGTGGCCTACAAGTTGCAAATGGCAAGGTAGGTGCTTTAATTCCAGCGCTTTGTTACTCAGCAGTGTCAATAGCAGAGTAGTTAGGAAACATTGAACATACCTAGCACCAGCTACCAATTATCTGGTTTAATGGTATGGAAAGGGTGCAATTTCTATGAAGGAGCTGGTAATGAAACACCTGCTCGTTACTTTGACAGCTCTGGTGCGGTTTCTTCCTTGCTCCTGTCTTGGCAGCTCAGACCCTGACAGGGTGAGGGTGGAAGAAATAAATGTCTCTCTCTTATTTGAGACAGGGCCAGCAAGATGGGCATTAAACCCAGGAGGCTTTCCGACACCAGTTTACTTATTTTATTCCAAGACAGAAATTCCATTTCTCCTGTCGAGTTTCAGAGATCAATCTGTAAGACCTGCCCTGCATCTAATAGCATCTGGGGTTTTCCTTGTCCTAGCTGTTCACAGTCCTCTTGTGAAAAATCCTTTGCCGATGAAAATTCATTTCTTTCATCTTTAACCTTTCACGAAACACTGGACAGAATTATCAGCCTTGAGATGTACCGGCAGAATGGTGGGGGCACTTAACTGAGGCAGATTTAAGTTTCTTTGTTTTTGTCTTCAAAGCTTACAAATTTCCTTTTTAAAAAAGACAACAAGAGAAATGAAAGAGGCCTGGCATGGTAATTCCAGCACTTTGGGAGGCCAAAGTGGGCAGATCACCTGAGCTCATAGGTTCAAAACCAGCCTGAGCCAGAGTGAGACCCCCGCCTCTAAAACTAGCCAGGCGTTGTGGTGGGCACCTGTTGTCCCAGCTACTTGGGAGGCTGAGGCAAGAGAATCACTTGAGCCCAGGAATCAGGCTGCTGTGAGCTGTGATGCCACAGCACTCGACTGGGAGCAACAAAGTGAGATTCTGTCCCCAAAATAAATGCGAGACAGAGAGAGAGAGAAAGAGAGACAGAGAGAAAGAGAGAAAAGTAATTTTTATATGTCTATTCCCTGTCTGCTTCCATGATGGCAGCAGACATGAGACCCTCACCAAAGAGATGACGCATCATTCAGTAGTTCTCAACAAGGGACGTGTGTCTGGAAATATTTTTGATTATCACAACTGGGGTGTGTGTGTCACTACTGGCATCTAGCGGGTCAAGGCCAGGGATGATGCCAAACATCCTCCCATGTACAGAACAGCCCCCCAAAAGCTTTCTCTGGTCCAACATGATAATCACATCAAGTTGAGAAATCATGATTTAGTTACGTCTTTTTAGCTCTCTCCTAATGTCAACATTTTTCTGGGTTTGTTTATATAAATAGTTAATCCATGATATATTATCCATTGGGATTTGGCTATTTATAAGTATTTACCAGAATCATGAAAATTTTTCTGATTTCCTATTTAGAATATATTTGGCAGGCACGGTGGCTGACTAATCCTAGCCCTCTGGGAGGCTGAAGCAGGCAGATTGCTCAAGCTTAGGAGTTCAAGACCAACTTAAGCAAGAGTGAAACCTCCATCTCTGAAAAAAACTAGCTGGGCATTATGGTGGGCATCTGTAGTTCCAGCTACTTGGGAGGCTGAGGCAAGCAGATGGCTTGAGCCCAGGAGTTTGAGGTTGCTGTGGGCTATGACACCATGGCACCCTATGCGGGGTGACAGAGTCTCACTCAAAAGCAAAGTATATCTGTAAACTGTACAATTAAAAAATGGAAAATATATAGGACCAGCAGGTTGAGTGCTGTTTACCTTCCCCTCTAACGGTGTTTAGAGAAGTTCGTCCTAGAGTTAGTCTTGCAGTCTTCAGGGAAGCCGGCTTCTAAAGGAAACCCGCCTAGGACAACAAAAACACTCTGGAATTAAGACGGCATCATGCTGTGAAAGCTGTGTTAACCAGTTTGATGAAAATATTTCAAATTGTATATAAAGCCAGCACATTGTAACCCATGATTGCATTAATGTACACAGCTATGATTTAATTAAAAAAATAAATAAAAGAAGAAGGCATCTGTACACCTGACTGTGAGCACAGGCCGACGCAGAACGTTCCTGCGGAGCCTGGGCCCTTTGGGCTCCTGGCCTGGGCTTCATCCAGAACCCTCACCACCTTCACATCTCCTGAAGAGCTTTCGGAGTAGCGCTCACGTCTGAGGATCCGCCTCTTTGGCACATGGCATTACTTTATCCACAGGCCCATGTGGGGTCCTGGGTGAAATTTGTTTTCACTACATGAAGTCAGGTTCAGTTGTTGAACTGGGCCTTCAGTTCTCCTCTGTGTAGGGAGTTTTACTGAATTGGTATCATTGTCCTTGGGAGAAATCAATGACAGTTTATTCAAAGCAGGGGATGAGCTTGAGGTACCCGACACAGGATGAAAAGTGTCGAGTTAACCACAGAGTTTGCTGTAGATGACCTGTCAGGGGTCATAGAGTGAGTTTGCTGAACTCGTGGGTTTTCTAAGAGCCCTTGCTCCGTAGGCCTGCCGTCGTGTCACCAGGTCATATTCCTGCTTCTGGCACGTAGACCTCTCTTGTGTGGGATAATTGGGTGAAAGAGGGAAGGCATATGCTGGTGACTTCTGAGAACATTGGTTGGCACTTGCATTTCTTCATATGTCTGCTTTTCCTGATTGACATTTATCATTTTTATCTTGAGGAGGTGTTAATTGCCGACTATTGTCCTCCATGAGAGGAGGCAGCTACCACGTCTCCTCCAGGAAGGACTCCGGGAATGGTCCCGCTGGACAGGAACAGTCCATGTGGTCGGCGTGGCCTGCCAGAGCACCTCATCCACGCACTGGCCAGGTGTGGCAGCTGCCAGACTCTCTTCTGATGCAGGTGAGCAAAGGGGTCCCCTGTTTGTTTGCAAAGACACAGACCACAGACATCACTGCAGCACCACCTAGTCCTGAGTGGAAGGCCAAGAACTCTTTCTAGAAAACATACTTAAGTACAGATGGGGAGAACCCAAAACAAGGCTTTTTTCCTAATTAGGGCCTCTTTTAAGTATGAAAGCCAAATTTTATTTTATTTTTTTGTAGAGACAGAGTCTTACTTTATCGCCCTTGGAAGAGTGCCGTGGCATCACACAGCTCACAGCAACCTCCAACTCCTGGGCTTAGGTGATTCTCTTGCCTCAGCCTCCCAAGTAGCTGGGACTACAGGCGCCCACCACAATGCCCGGCTATTTTTCTGCTTTTGCAGTTTGGCAGAGGCCAGGTTTGAACCTGCCACCTTTGGTATATGGGGCCGGCACCCTACCCGATGAGCCACAGGCGCCGCCCGATTTTTTTTTTTATTTTAAGGGACAGAGTCTCACTTTGTTGCCCTTGGTAGAGTGCTGTGACGTCACAGCTCACAGCAACTTCCAACTCCTGGGCTTAGGTGATTCTCTTGCCTCAGCCTCCCAAGTAGCTGGGACCACAGGAAGGAGCCCACCACATGCCCGGCCACTTTATTGTTGTTGCTGTTGCAGTTTGGCCAAGGCCGGGTTCGAACCCACCACCCTCAGTATATGGGGCCAGCGCCCTACCCACTGAGCCACAGGTGCAGCCCCAGGGAAGCATTTTAAGAGACTTACTTGCCTCAGGGAGTAAAAAGTCTGCCGTTGGTTTTATCTAGCTTGCCCTTCTAACCCCAAGGTACTTGTGGTTTGGGGAGCTCAGTGAACACCGAATCACATGCGGAGGAGATTGTGCTTCTGCTCTTCTTTTTGAAATGGGAACACTGTTTCCTGGTGATTGTAAGACAACTAGGACAGCATCTCAAGAATGGCACTCATAGGAACCCTGAACTCCTCGGCAGCCGTTGGCTGTGACACGAGCTTTATTATTTTAACGTTGCCAGCAGGAGCAGGGCAGAGTGGGTGAGGGCTCTTTTCGCTATTGCTTCAGTCTCATTCTCACTTTGAATGATTCAAGGTTGGCTTCTGTGACTTCTCAAAGAATGTTGAAGTTGCGATTTCAGATCCGTTCAGAGTGCACAAGGAGGACAGTGGCCAAGAGACGATGCATTCATCTGCAACCCCAGGGAAGGCTGAAGGGAAGCCTTTTTCCCCTTAAAATGTCCCAAAAGGTTGTATGTCCAGGGTCCGAGGGATCTAAAGTCATTTCTGTTGTCACTACCATCTGGTGGTAACTCTAACCTGGCACCTGGGATCCCAACAACTCTTGTCACCCATACTAAAGCAGCATCGTGAAGGTGGCACGCTTTTCCCGTCACACCAGCTTTGAAGTCATTAGCTGGAGGAATCTTGGCGATCCCCCAGAGAGATCCAGGCCCTTTCCCTTGATTTTTCCACTGGAAATGGTCATTTTGCACATTCTGAGCGTCCTTCTCGATAGTCTGCATATCTTAATGCTTTCCCCATGGCCACGCTTTCCGATGTTTTGTTCTCAGGCGATGGCAGTGGTCAGAGAATGATTCTCTCTGCAGGTCCCCATGGGCACGGGGAGTCAGGGTGCTGCCACCAAATATCAAAGCCCAAGCACAGACCCCAAAACTAAGTTGTGAGGTTTTTCTAAAAACAGCTTTATGGAAGTATAATTGACATACAATAAACTTTGCATATTTAAAGTGTACACTTTGATGAGTTTGGGCATCATGTATACACCATCAGCCACAATCGAGATAGTGGACATTCCCTTTGCTCTCAAAAGTTTCCTCATGCTCCTTGGCAGCCCCTTGGCAGCCTCTTCCTTCTACCCATCAAAAATTTAATGTACTGGCTCAGCGCCAGCCACATACACCTGAGCTGGCAGGTTCGAATCCAGGCCGGGCCGCCAAACAACAATGACGGCTGCAACCAAAAAATGGCCGGGCATTGTGGCGGGCGCCTATAGTCCTAGCTACTTGGGAGGCGGAGGCAAGAGACTCGCTTGAGCCCAGGAATTGGAGGTTGCTGTGAGCTGTGATGCCACGGCACTCTACCCAGGGTGACAGCTTGAAGTTCTGTCTCAAAAAGAAAAAAAAAAAAAGAAAAAAAAAT
>CAUYON010158723.1:0-11807 GCA_963573935.1 Arctocebus calabarensis | reverse complement strand
GGATTGTTTATTGGTTGTTTTCCTTTTTTGGTGTTTTTGTTTTGGGTTTTTAAATACCCAAATTTTCCCTGGGTTCAAGGTTTGGGCTGTGTAAAAAAAAAAAAAAAAAAAAAAAAAACCACATAAAAACAAATACAATTTATTTGAAAAAAAAAAAAGGTTACGGACAATGTTGCTATGTGTTTTCTCACAATTTAAGAGCCACAAATTTTGATTACGGGGAATTTAACAACGATACCTTATCAGGGTTTCGTACCAGCTGTGTTATTTATATTTTTAAAACACATAGCATCTTTGTCTTTCATATTTTTTTTTTTTCAAATAATTTTTATTTGTTTTTTTGTGGTTTTTTTTTTTTTTTTTTTTGAGACAGAGCCTCAAGCTGTCACCCTGGATAGAGTGCTGTAGTATCACAGCTCACAGCAACCTCCAATTCCTGGACTCAAGCGAGTCTCCTTGCCTCTGTCTCCCAAGTAGCTGGGACTACAGGCGCCCGCCACAACGCCTGGCCATTTTTTGGCTGCAGCCGTCATTGTTGTTTGGCAGGCCCGGGCTGGATTCGAACCCGCCAGCTCAGGTGCACGTGGCTGGCGCCTTAGCCCGCTGAGCCACAGGCGCCGAGCCAATTGTATTTGTTTTTAATCATGAAAGTGATACCCACATTCTGTCGAAAGGTTGTCATTCATCCTAATGCATCTGTAGATTAAGGCTGGTGGGATGAGGGAGAACCTAATAAATTTGTTATTTTGTGGTCTCTTGGTTCAGAAAGCTCAAGAGTTATCCTTTAACCTTGTGATTAATGAATGTCCCAGAGAGATTTCCCCTTGGAGAGAAGGAGCATTCCCTAATGGGAATGATTCCCACATCTTGAGCTTTTTACGATCAAGGAGATTCTACCTATCTGTGTATGGGAGAGCTGTAGGGGATAATCTCTGGGAAGAAATATGTATTTCCAGCCTGTGTTATAGAAACTTCTATGAAGCTTGTAAAGGCTTATATGGTAGCATTTTTTTTTTTATTGAATCATAGCTGTGTACATTAGTTCAATCATGGGGTACAGTGTGGGGGCTTCACATGCAATCTGAGTGGTACATATTCGAAGGGTCAGGAGAAAACTTCTAAATACGGATCAAAAATGTTTTCATATAGTAAACGAGAAAATATCATGAATGGTATGTCAATCATGTTGATAAAAATATCTCAGATTGCATGTGAAGCCCCCAGACTGTACCCCATGGCTGAACTAATGTACACAGCTATGATTCAATTAAAAAAAAAAAAACTTATCACACTTAAAAAAAAAATAACAGAAGGGCAGTTGTCTACATGCTTGGAAAGGGAGAAAAGCCATATATTGATAAGCATTATTGTCATGGAAGCTACATTCCAGTATGTAAAATAGATAACAAACATGTAACCAAATGAAATAATTTTAGTAATCAGGTTGTCCCTAAAGATACCATACTCAGGGAAAATGGAAAATTATAGTTAAATGTACTTTTATTTATAAAATAATCATTACAAAATTTTACAAACATGTGACCAACATGTATAGCATATTTTATAAATATTTTATAAAATTTTATAATAAATATTTTGAAAATAAAGGTACAATGTCCCATTTTCCCTACGTATGGCATCTTTAGGGGTGACTTTGGGATAGCTTGTATTATTAGGACATAAAACAGGGAAACATTATAGAAGATGATACCACAGGAGTAAAGGCTATTTTAGATAGGATGGCCAAGGAAGACTCCTATGAACAAATCACATGTGATCTGAGATTTGAACAATGAGAAGTAAGCTATGCAAAAATTTGTGGTCATGTCAGAAGGAGTGTGACAACAGCAGATAGAGCAAACAAGAAAGGCAGAGAACCTAGTAGGAAAGTGCTTTTATGTTTGAGAAACAGAAAGAAGGTGGTATGTGACATTCTTTAATTTACATTTCAAAAGATTCATTCTGTAAACACATTGTATATTGAATTGTAAGTGGGAAAAAGTGTAATAAAAGGAACCCATTGCATGATTATTGCAGTGCTACAGAGGAGAGATGATGGCTTTTTGGACAAGGAAAGAAGCACTGGAGTTAAAAAGTTGATGTTTTCATGATTTATATGGTGGTGAAGTTGATAGGATTTGTCAATACATTGAATGTGGAAAGTGAGAGAAGAAAAACAATAGATCATCTCCAATGTTGTGCACATGAGTAAATGCCACTTACTGCAATAAAGAGGGACAGAATGAGGGATACAAATGATGAGTTGTCCTGGGAGGAAGATAAATTTTGAGAAGTCTATTAAACCTCCAGATGTAGATATTCAGAAGTTGGTTGGTCATAGCATCTCAGTTAGAGGGTAGACTCAATATGTACTAAAGAGACCAGCAGTAAAGGAAAGTTTTAAAGCCAAAGATCTGGTTGTGATCACCTAGGAAGGGGAATAGATAAGGACTATGGATTGGGGCACAGCTGGTCATTCATGAATTTCAGAGTCATAGACTAAATATCTACAGCAACCACCTTTCTTTTTGTTTTACAGATGTTTGATACAGATAACAAACAAACAAACCAAAAACCAGAAAATGCATTTGAATCATAGAAAAATTATCTCACACTGTTAGTGGACCTAAAATGTCATGTATGTATTACAAGGGCAGAATTCAGATCAGTATAAATAAACTAATTAAAACCAACAACCAAAACAAATCAAAACATAAGACTAAATCCCAAGAATTGATGATTTGCTATTCATTTGGAGGAAGAAAAAGAAGATGACCTTTTCAGTTCCATCACACAGAACAATATTTATGTGCATTTCATTAGTAAGACACATTTCCTGAAACCTAGTCATTAAGGATGTGATAGGAAATAATCCACACAACCCAAGCAGCTGAGCATAACGAGAATCATAACATATTTATATTCCAGACAGAGGAAGACACTTACGAGACAATGAAAATCTAATTGAATAGGCAAATATTCCTTAAACAATTGATAAATTGTTTATTAATACAACAGTCATTGCATTGGAATCTTTGGTAAGTCACAGTTTTTGAAAAAAGAGTACCACAGCGATGTACATTATACTATATTACAGAAATTATGTACAACCAGTCATTTGCTTATCTGGGGCCTCTTTGTAAGACAGGGTATGTGCACGAGGCTGTGACGATCTAAGTGCGTTAATAGTAATTCTGAAGCAAGTTGTCTGTGAAACTGACCAGTGGAATCTATCTCAGCTTCTTCATACATTATTGACAGCCCAGTGTGCTATAGTGAGATTAACAAGACAAACTTGGATTTGAATTACAGCTTTGTTGGCAAGTTACTTAAACTTTCTGAACCTCACTTTTCCCATATGTGAAGTTTGAATAATTATTTAAATATCTTTTAAAAATTTAATGAGTTGAATTAGAAAATATATTTAATATTATATATAATGCAATTCTTTAAAAAATAACAGTTTTGTTTTAGTTTAGTTTTTAATTATTATTGAGTGGCAAAATCTGACTTGTCTGAAACTCTTTTGGCAGCAAAACTTGACCTGGTTGATATGAGGGTATTTATAGTTTGCTTATTCAATATAGTGTAAATGTTTTTACTACAGAAATACTGTGTTCAATTTAGGCTACTGTCTATATCTCATTGGCAATATTACAAAAGACAGATTATGTGTGTATTAATATTCCAAAATACAAGAGATTCTGATAAGAAATACAGACTTTGATAAGGTAGCTACAATGATGCAGCACTAGCAGGCAGCCAACTGGGGCGTTAGCTGTCCTCATTTCTGAGTTCCTGTTTCACAGGTCCTGTGGATGCAGCAATTACCTGGGGTAATAAGAATAAACCAGGACAGAGAGTTCAACTGAACAGTTCTTTTGACCACCAGTTTAAGTTAGGTCAGGAAAACACAGAGCCTACAAGAGCAGAGGAAAAAGAGTAGAGTACATATTTCTTGCAGTAGAGTACATATTTTATTTAACACTTGGTAGCTTCATTCATTATTTTAAACATTTAGACATAAGGAATGTGGACTTTATTTGAACTTCTCTTCTAGACTCTGAAAATATTAATGGGTGAGTCTGAGGAATGATTAACTAAACATGCTACTTTTGATCAGTTCCTTAATATGTGACACTAATAAAAGGGAAAGTGCGGATGATATTGAAGCTGTAAGGTCCTGTAATGTTTTTTATCTTTCCCTGCCAATCCCTGCTTATCAACCTTGATCAGAGGTATTCAACCTATTTGTTATACATACAACAAGCAGTATTTTTTACCTAAATGACTTTCATGAATAAAATGACAAAAATAAACATTTTTCTTCTTTTAGAATTAATACCTGGAATTTCCACAGGCATTTTGACTCAAACACATGAGCATAATATATGAAATCATTCTGAGAATGGCAGAGTAAGATATAAAAAATAGATGTCTTTAATGAAATCAATCCAATCTGAAACTGCCCATTACTCAATATCATTTAAGTCAGTGTCAGCAGGTTACTTACAACTGAGATCATCCTATACTGTTCATATAGGAAGGCCGTTTCTCATGTATATTGTATAAACAACATTCCTAAGTAGTAAGCTTTTTCTGTTTGATGTTAAAGGGCAGGCTAGTGGGATGTACCTTTAGGATATCTTAGGAGGGGTTGATGATACATTGAAAACCATATTTATAAGAACAGCTCTAAGACTTATGGACTCAGACTCAAAGAGAAGCAGATTGTTGTTTTAGTCATTTTTTTTTATTAAGACTATCATTATAGCTATAATCTACATTTGGATAAGTAATCTATATTTAAATCTTCAATGTAGCATTTTGGAAATTATCACTGCCAATGTAGGAAAAAAATTGTATTATCTTTTAAATTAGATTTTTTGTTTTTCAATACAAAAATTACCACTTCTTTAATGTCATTGGTCTATATGAAGTTAACTCTCGCCAAGCAAAAGACAGGAGATGACTTTAATTCATTAATTGTAAAACCTCAGCACTTAGCCCAGATCTGGGTACACATTAGGCAGTCGATAAGTGTTTATTTGAAGAGATTTTCATTTTGACTATAATCCTCCTTCAAGTATGCTCACAAGTAATCAATTACTTTTGCTTCTTGTTTTCAAATATCCAATTTCACCTACACTGATGCCCATATTATCATAATGTAATATAAATATAATCAAATTTTGATTATTATTTTTAGCTTTTGTCAAAAGTCAAACTAGAAACTGCCATAGAAATTAGTTATTACATTGCAGTGAAGATGCTGTTAAAGACATTGCTGATTGCATTGCCTTCATGTACTTTTTGTAATAACTCCTGTGAGAAATTACAGTTAGAATTCAGCATTAGAAAAAGACCATTCTTCTATACAATCATTATGCTTTCTAGTTTTCAACATTGCTCATAGTAGGTACTATATAAATGATAAAAGGACTGGGTAACTGTATCAGTTTGAAGAGATGTCACTATGTGCTCAGAAAAAAATTAGAACTATCATAGAAATTATATTCATCTTTAGTGCTATCATATTTTCATTTTTGTTTTCCTTGCTCTTAAATTTTTACTTATATTTACATTTCACCAATATTAGTATATGTTTTTGTTTGACTTACATGATATTTTACAGAAAAGAAGCAAGGCAGAAACTTGAAGTAAACCTAAATAAAAGAAGTTTTTTTTTTATAATTCGTGATAGTGGAGTTAAGAGTAATCTGAAACACAAAACTATGTATATGATAATTCACATTGAATTTAGGGCTCAGTGTGTAGCTTTTCTTTTATTAAATACTTATTACTGCATTAGTCCTTTTAGCTATGAAATTAGCTCACAATTCTCACAATTCAGAAAGGAAAGTGAGAAAAATGATCCCCAGACAAGCAGAGAAATATATATTGTCTATGAATAATTTTTGCAAAAGACAACTAACAATTTCTTGAGTGTTTATTGTACCTGAATCACCAATTTAAATGAATTTTCTATATTATTTTATTTATGAGATAAAACCTATTATTACTTTTATTTTCAGATGAGAAAAGTTAGGTCCAAAGAGGTTAAGTAGATTTCCTGACATCACGAACTAGAAAGTGTTGAAGTTGGAACCCAGAATCAGGTAGTGTAACACCAGAGCTTACAGTTACAATCAGACTGCCATATTCTGCGTCAAATGTGCTTTTCTAGTCATCTAACAATTATTTACAGATGGCTGTCTATTTTCAAGGTGTTAAAACAAGCAGTAGTAATATAACAATAATTCACAACTAGAAAAATCAATAAATTACTATACTTTATAAATAGAGTATCACCCTTGGACTTTTTCTAGTTACCCAAGTGCAAACTAAAAGTGGCAAATAATAATAATAATAATGTCCACTAGATGTTTAATTAAGATTCTCAAGTTTTAGCTATGTGTTGGATCCAGAGCAGATAGGAGCAGTCTGAAGAGTTCAGTTCAGTTCACAAATAAAACCTTCAATTCTGTTACATAGTGACAATATTACATTGAATTTTCTTTCTGTTAACCTGCATTGTTGGTATTATAAAAGTGAACTTGCATTGCAAGTTTGCTTCCCTCCCCCCATTTATATTATAAATATATGTGTACGTATTCTGCAATACTCTGCCCAATTTTGCATCATAAGCTAACAGAGGGCAGGGGCCCTTAATTTGAAGCAAGCTCAATCCATGGCTGGAGTGGGTGCTTGGGTAGTAAGTTTAAATGTGACTCTCATAAACTGGCAAAGCTTGAAAAATGAATTTTTTTCCAGACAGATGGCAACTGACTAATAGCATAGATTTAACAGTTAATAGGAAAGAACCAATTTCTCTTACTCGCATACAGTGAGGGAATCAGTCACAGAAAAGCTTTAAAGCACCACCTACCTAAGAGAAACCCCCGGAAGAAACAGTTGCTTGTTTTAAAAGGAACTCACAAAGGAATAGGCTTTTTCTTTTCCTGTCAGATATTCACATCTTTTGAAAACTATTAATATGCAATAGGAGCACTAACAGTAATATTCAAAATGCTTAGAAAGTTAGAACACCCATTTTTGTCACTGAAACTTTATATAGGGATTTTTCTTTTTCTCATCATTGCATTTTGTACAGAAATTTAACTCACTAAATTTTGTTTTCTCTGCTGCTCATAAAGTATTGTATCTGATGTCAGTAAGGCAGAAATGAGGCTGAGAACGGGTCTTCTCATGTCAGTTTGAACAGCTAAGGGACTGTTTTGCTGTATCAATCATCAATAGTGCTGATGGTGTTCACAGACTAGTAAATTGCATTCCCACCTCATTGGGTGTTACATTTAGTGAAGACATCATTAATTAAGCTGGTTGATACAGAAATTGAATGATACATACATCATAAATTATTGGTGGTTTCCATTATTTTCCGTTTACAATAAGTACTTAATGATCTATTAAAAACTCTTCATTCTAACATTCTAAAGACAAAATACAAGGGACCAGTGTTGTTAAACCTGGGAGCATGCCTTCCACTATGCCTGCTGTGAGAATTCCTTTCACAGCACTCAAGGATTCTATAAAAAGTTTTGTCCTTAGAAGCATCCAACTCATTTAATAAATAAATAAATAAATAAATACCTCTGGGATCTTCATCCATTTTGGAAAGTTCTGTAATTGAAAGTCAGTTGAAGAAATGTTCAATTCCCTCTTCCTGACGTTTTTTCATATTAATTGCACTTTCTGAATAGTAAATAGAGTCTTCCTCCACATGACGGCAATTACAGAAGTTCTTAAAAACAGGCAAGTGGCTTGTAAAAGCAATGCACACATTAAAGACAACTTTCTAAAAGCACTTTTGGAAAGATCTTCTGAAAATATCAAGAGATGAGCAGGTAAAGAAAATGCAGGGGAACTTAGATGATAATACTGTTTGCTAGAGAATGGCATAAAACAGAGAGGACAATGTCAGAGAGAACATTCTTTACTGAAGTCTGAAAACAACTTCATTGTAACAAGGAGGAAGTTACACATTCAGGTTCCATAGCACAAGGTGATCAGAGGCTATTCAGGAATTGAAGGAAATTTTGGTTGGGCACGGTGGCTCACGCCTGTAATCCTAGCACTCTGGTTGGATTGCTAGCGTCCAGGAGTCTGAGACCAGCCTGCACAAAAGCAAGACCCCATCTCTACAAAACAGAAAAAAATTAGCCAGATAATGTGGCAGATACCTGTGTTTCCAGCTACTCAAGAGGCTGAGGCAAGAAGAACTCTTGAGTCTGAGAGTTTGAAGTTATTGTTATCCATGATGCCTCTTCACTCCACCCAGGGCAAAAGACTGAAACTCTGTCTCAAAAAAAAAAAAATAATAATAATAATATATCGTATCACTGGGGCAAACATGACATTTATATCTCATAGCAGAAGAATGTTTTAGCACAAAACACAATTGAATAATTTAATTCATTGTTCTATTCAACAAATATTGCCTATCCTGTGATCATTTTATTCTTATTAATTTGGAATATATTAATTGTTTTAAAAAATACATGTGCTTTGGTTTGAGCTCTATCACTTATTAGTGACTAGATCTTAGGCACATGCAGGATAATTGAATTATTTGCACCAGTGCTTCATCTATCTATATATATGCCCTATGCAACACTGAATTTTCTCCCATTATAAGTGGCATATGTGATTCTGTCTCAGTGATGTTGAGGAATATCTCCATTGGCCAAAAACAGACATAATTCCATAGCTCAACTCCACAGATCACATCTGTGATCTAAGCAGCAGTTTGGAATGTGCTCATGTTTGGACTTGCCTTCTGTCCTTCTGTTTATTTATTTATTTGCAAATAAGGGATGTCTTTTTATTCATTCTTTATTTCATCTCTACAAAAGAATAAGATGCTTCTAAATTTTCCCCTTTATCTGATGAATTTAATTATTTTTATTTCAAAATATTAAGTGGGTACAAACGTTTTAGTTTACAGGTTTCACTTTTGTAATGCATGAGTCACAGCTGTAAGTGTGCCCTTTACCCAGATAGTGCTCATAGTACCTATTAGGTAGGTTTTTTTCTTCCTCCTCTTCTCCTCCTTTTTTGATTTCCACTGATTTTTATTTCCCTCTCTGCACATATGTCCTTGTTGGTTAATTAAAGTTTAATAATAAGTACATGAAGTCCTTTTTTTTTTTTTCTTCTGTTCCTGAGATACTTCACTTAGAAGAATGGTCTGCAGTTCCACCTAGGTTGTTGTAAAAGGTATACACATACTACATTTTACTAATCCACTCATGAATTGATGGGCACATCTTTTCAATTGTAAATTGTGCTGCAATAAACATTTAATGTGGTGTCCTTTTGTTGAAAATGTAAATACCCAATAGTGGGATTGCTGGATTACATATCAGGTCTACTTTTACTTCTTTGAGGAATCTCCATACTGTTCTCCACAGAGGTTGTAATAATTTGAAGTCCCACCAATAGTGTATAATAAGTGTTCCCTTCTCTCCTACATCAGTGCTAGGATCTGTTTTTGAACTTTTTAATAAAAGCTTTTCTGGGGTTTGGTGACACATCATTGTAGTTTTAATTTTCATTTCCTTTATTATGAGTGACATTGAGATTTTTCATATGTGTATTGCTCATTTGTCTTTTTTCTTTCATGTCTCTTGCCTACTTTTTGGTGGAGGTGTTTGTTTTTCCTTGCTGATTTGCTTGAGTACTTTTAACATTCTGATTCTTAGCCCTCTGTCAGATATGTAGCTTGTGGATATTTTCTTTCATTCTGTAGGTTGTCTATTTGCTCTGTTGATTGTTTCCTTATCTGTACAAAAGCTTTATAGTTTAATCAAATCCTATTTACTTATTTTTATTGTTATCATGATTGCCACTAGAGCCTTAGTCCTAAATTTTTGCTTGGGCCAATAACTAATAGAGTTTTTCCTACATTGTCCTCTAGAATTTGTATGGTTTCATTCCTTAGATCTAAGTCTTTTATATATCTTAAATTTCTTGTGAGTCATGAGAGGTAGGGGTCTAGTTTCATTCTGCTATATCTAATTTTTCCAGCACCATTTATTGAATAGGGCTCCTTTTCCCAAGTGTTAGTTGTTGGCTGCTTTGTCAAAGATCAGTTGGTTGTAGGTAGATGATTTTATATCAGGTTTCTCTGCTTCCACTAGTTCTATGAAGCCAGCATCATCTTGATAAGAAGACCAGAAAAGAACACAACAAAAAATAAAACTATAGACCAATATCCCCTATAAATATGGAGTAAAAACCCTCAATAAAATACTAGCAAATTAAATTCAGTAACACAAAAAAAAGATCATATCCCAGGACCAAGTGGCCTTCATCTCAGGAAAGCAAGGATGGCTCAACATGCATAAATCAATAAATGCAATTCACCATAAAAGCAAAAAGAAAAACAGCAACCATATTATCATCTAAATAAATGTAGAAAAAGCATTTGACAAAACCTAGCACCCTTTCATGATTAAAAAAACTCAACAAACTAGGAATAGAAGGAACATATCTCAGAATTATAAAAGCTATATATAAAAAATTCACAGCCACCATCATACTGAATGAGGATACATTGCAAGTATTTCCCCTAAAAGCTGGAATAAGATAAGCATCCCCACTGTTTCCACTTCTATTCAATATAGTGCTAGGGAAGAGAAGAATACTAAGGAAATCCAAATCAAGAAGGAGGGGGTCAAACTCTTCACTGGCAGTATGATCACCTATCTAGAAAACATCAAAGATTCCACCAAAAGTCTCCTGGAAGTGATAAATTTAACAAAGTCTCACAACACAAATTAATGTACGTAAATCAGTAAGATTTCTGTATACTAAAAATATAGTCAAGTCAAGAGTCAAATCAATGACTTAAAACCATTCACAATATCTACAAAGAAAATAAGTTACCTAGAAATATTTTTAACCAAAGAAGTAAAAGATCTCTACAAGGAGAATTAGGAAAGATGTCTCAGAAGATATAAACAAATGGAAAAACATATCATGTTCATTGGATAGGCAGAATCATTAAAAGATTGACTACCCAAAATGATTTACAAATTACATGCAATCCTCATCAAATTACTAACATCATATTTCACAGAACTATGAAAACTAATTTTATGCTATTTTTGGACCAGAAAAGAGGCTGAATAGCCAAGGTAATCTTCAACAAAAGGAATGACTCTGGAGCCAGCACATTACCATACTTCAAACTATACTACAATGCTACATTAACACAAACAGCATGGTTTTGATACAAAAAATAGTCACTACAGTCTTTCTGTACTACTGTCACCACCGTGAGAAGAAGATGTCCTTAGTAGTCTACTGTTCAAAGAAATGCTATGAAACAGAGCTGGATTCAGTCAGTAACTTAGCTAAGCTCTGCCTGGACCAGTTGAGTCTAAGATAATTGCCAGCTAATTGCTAGATACATGAGAGAAAATAAATAGTTGTTTTAAGCCATTGAAAAGTAAAATTGTTGAAGCTAATTTATAGCTGTCGTTTGAATGGTATAACCCAACTATAACACAAGAATATGGGGAAAGAGGCAAGGGTAGGGAGGGGAGGGGGGGTTGGGGTGGAGAGAGGGTAATTGGTGGGGCCACACCTACGGTGCATCTTAGAAGGGTACGGGCGAACCTTGCTAGATGCAGAATACAAATGTCTTCATATAATAACGGAGAAATTACGAGGAAGGCTATGTTAATCAGTTTGACGAAAATAGTTAAGATTGTATATGAAACCAGCACATTGTACCCCTTGATTGCACTATTGTACACAGCTATGATTTAATGATAAAG
>CAUYON010158722.1:0-34245 GCA_963573935.1 Arctocebus calabarensis | reverse complement strand
GCTGTCACCCTGGATAGAGTGCTGTGACATCACAGCTCACAGCAACCTCCAATTCCTGGGCTCAAGCGAGTCTCTTGCCTCCGCCTCCCAAGTAGCTGGACTACAGGCACCCGCCACAATGCCCGGCTATTTTTTGGTTGCAGCCATCATTGTTGTTTGGCGGGCCCAGTCTGGATTCGAACCCGCCAGCTGAGGTGTACGTGGCTGGCGCCTTAGCCTGTTGAGCCACAGGCGCTGAGCCTGCCCATTAGTTTTAGAAGCTTTGAGACTGCCTTGGTGAACTAGAGGTTCTGGAAAGGGAGAGGCAAGTCATCTTTACGGGTCTAGGGAGCCATCCTTTGTTCTACTGCTTCAGGAACCTCAGAAAGGCAAATTTCTTTAAGAAGTTAACATAACATTTATACTCATAGGTTTAGAAAATGTCAATTGTGAGTAATTATGGCATCTGAAATTTGGATGAGGATGTCAGTATGCAGTTTAGATGAAAATAAGTCATATACAATCCATTAGATTTTAATAATTTTCCTTTTAGTTGGTTATTTTGAGATTCTTTTCAGAAAATGGTTAAATTGGCTATAGGATCTCTATTTGGTTATTGCTGGGGTTTTCCATAACTAAAGGGTTCCTAGCTACATGTTAGAATCACCAGGGTTGCTTTAGAAAAAATCAAAATACTATGAAATCAATATATAACCACCTACACACTCATACAAATGGCAAAACATAACTACAGTCCAGAAAGCGGAAGGGAGGAGGAGAGAGAGGGGAGGGGGGATATGGTAGGAGGGAGGGTATTTGAGGGGAGCTCACCTAATTTGCATTATGTAATGGTACATTTCAAAACTGTTAAGAAATTAGTATAATTATGATGGATGTGTTACTAAGTTCAATGTATTTCACATTGTATATGGAAGCAGTACCCTGAACCCCATAAATGCATCAATGTACAAAGTTATGAGTTAATAAAAAACAAACAAAAAATAAAAAAATATTCCATCACGTGTTTGTATAATAGTCTCCCTACTGTTGGTTGTTGGATGGTTTCTGTATCTTTTATGATGATAAACCCATGATGAGCCTATTTGTGCCCCCCAAAAATGAATAAATAAAAAACTCACGTTGGGCATGGTGGTTCACACCCGTAATCCTAGCACATTGGGAGGTTTGCTCAAGGCCAGGAATTCGAGACCAGCCTGAGCAAGAGTAAGACCCTGTCTCTACAAAAATTGGAAAAATTAGTTGAGATTAGCGTGTTCAGGGATGCTATAGTGGCAGTGACCAGAGAGGAGCAGCTGTAGCAAAAATGGCAGTTTCAGCATTGGCGGTACAAGTCAAGGGGCATGAATGCCGAGTAAGCCTGAGGCTTTGGCTTAGATCAGCCTGAGAATGTTGACTGAAGCACAGGCTTGACCCAGGAAGCTGGTGGGGACTTGGGAAAGAGCAGGCAGGTGAAAGAGAAATGATATTTCTGGATGCGGGCTTGAGGACTACTGGCAGTCTTGAAAAAACAACATGAAGATGAGATCGGTCATCATAATAGGAAGACTGAGTGTCTGCAGAAAGAAATCGAGCAACATAAGCAGAAGATCAAAATGCTTAAACAAAGTGATTAAATGCACACAGTTCCTCACAGAATGGCACATTTCATTGTCCACACCTATATATACATAGTTTTGTTTTAATTCATATTTGTCTGTGTGCTACTAACAAATTGTAAGACATTGTTATCAGTCTTGTTGTCAGAAAAAAAGAGAAAAGAAAAATTAGTGGGACATGGTGCTACACATCCGCAGTCCCAGCTACTCCAGAAGCTGAGGCAGGAGGGCCACTTGAGCCCAGGAGTTAAGGTTGCAATGAACTATGATGATGCCACTGTACTCTCTGGCCTGAGTGGTAGAGTAAGATCCTGACTCCAGACAAAACACAATTAAACAAAACAAAACAAACAAAAATCTCAGTGCCTTCCTGGCTATATCCAAGATATAGAGCCCAGGCACAATAGTTTCAAAAGCTGCTGGGTAATTTTGGAGTGCAGCTAGGATAAAGAATCCTTGAGCTATTGATTGAGTGATTGGAGGGGTTAGTCTGAAACAAATCAGACTTTTGGGCTTATCTGCTTAGTCTCTAATAAGTTCCGTGATTGCTCTCTTCCCATAGGAAGGGACCATCGGGGACCAGCCACCAGAAGACCGTCCCCTTCAACAACAGGTCTGGTTGACAGGAGCAGGGGTAGACCTCCAGGACTTCATCTGACTTAGAAAGACAATCAGCTTATCTTACCCAAGAAGATGGAATTGGTACGCAGAGATTATAGCTCTAACTAGGGCTCTTCTCTTACACAGAGGCCTAGCTGTGGGGGAAGACAAGTTGGTTCTTCTTCTTCTTCCTTTTTTTTTTTTTTTGAGATATAGTTTTACTTTGTTGAGTACTATGGCATCATAGCTCACAGCAACCTTCAACTCTTGGGCTCAAGTGATTCTCTTGCCTCAACCTGCCAAGTAGCTGGGACTATAGGCACCCATCACAATACCTGGCCATTCTCATTTATTTTATTTTTTGACACAGAGTCTCACTTTGTTGCCCCCTGGTAGAGTGCTATGGCATCACAGCTCATAGCAACCTCAAACTATTGGGCTCAAGTGATCCTCTTGCCTAGACCTCCTGAGTAGCTGGGACTACAGGTGCCTGCCACAATGCCCAGCTATTTTTATTTATTTTATTATTATTTTTTGAGACAGAGTCTCACTATGTCACCCTTGGTAGAGTGCCGTGGTATTACAGCTCACAGCAACCTCTAACTCTTGGGCTTAAGCAATTCTCTTGCCTCAGCCTCCTGAGTAGCTGGGACTACAGGCACCCACCACAACACCCAGCTATTTTTTTGGTTGCAGCTGTCATTGTTGTTTAGCAGGCCTGGGCCGGGCCGGGCTAGAACCCACCAGCCTCAGTGTATGTGGCTGATGCCCTACTCACTGAGCTATGGGTGCTGAGCCTGCCCAGCTATTTTTAGAGATGGGGTCTCGCTCTTGCTCAGGCTGGTATTGAACGTGCGAGCTCAGGGCAATCCAGCCTTGGCCTCCCAGTGCTGGGATTACCTGCATGAGCCACTGCACTCGGGCAACAAGTTGGTTCTTAACATCACTTAAGCCCCTGCTCTAGCCCAGGCCTTTAGGAAGTCTGGTTGCTACTCTGCCTGGAGCCCCAGGGTTACGCTATGAATCCTTATAACCCCCCATCCCACATTTGGTTTAATCTAGCTCTGGCAGGTTTATATTACTTGTGGCTAAAGAGAGCTGACACGTGCACAAACAACAGCATAACAAAAGCACACAAAAACAAACATGTATTCACCCTCTCCCCACCCCTGAGACACTCACACACACACATACATCCGGTGTTTGAACCAGGCTCTTTGTAATTCCATGTGTTCTTAATGGAAGATTCGTTGGAATCTGTATTTTCCGGAGTCCACTTGGAGAAACTTCAGTTTTCAGTTCAATTGGGAACAGCAGTGGTTCCCTAACACAACTCCATAGGCTTCATCAGAATCACCTGGAGAAACTGTGGCTACACACAGAGATTGCCAAGCACTGTTTCCAGAGGCAGAAGCTGTCCAGTTTGAAGAAAATCTTGAAATCTGTGCTTTAAAAACTTTCTTCATGAGAGTTTGATGTGCAGTTGAACTTATGGGATCAGACTGGTTGGATACATGTTTTTTTGAATTAAATTTCTTTTTAATTTATTTCCTAGATGGCGGTGGTTTTCCCATGAACTTATCAATTGTGGGAGATGATTTTGAAAGCAGTTTGTTTGGGGGATGGATAAGTGCCTAGTTTGTAGATGGACGAAACAGAGCCCAGTGAAGTTGAGGCTTGTTGGAGCACATGTAAATATGCAGTTGGGCCAAAGGGATCCTTCCAGGTTGGCTGCTCGCGCTGGTCAAATGAACCAGATCATTTGCTTTGCCTTCTGAACTCTGTAGACACAACCGAAAGAAAAAAATGTGTGTGTATGTGTGTAAAGCAGCAAATGTACCTTTTACTTTAGCAACAAAAATATCATTTCTGATCCAACAATAGCCGGATCCCTGTGAATGAAGGGTTTGCATATTTTCCTGTTTTAACGGTTCTAGTATAAACAGCCCAAGCCCAGGCCTGATTGTCAGAAGGTCCTGAGCAGCCCAACCGGAGTGCTGGAAATGACTCCTTCAGCCCTGAGAACCTGGATCCGGCTAAGTGCCAGGATTTGGGCTGTTTAACAGTAGCAATGGGGTCAGGACTTGAGGGAGAGGGCAACTGCGGTGATCCCCAAGACCATATAGCTAACATCAGAAGCTCAACAGCAACAGCAGCTGCAGAGGCAGGAGGAGTAGTATCTATCATGTACTGAAGATTTTTTTGGCACAGCCCCAGGCTATGTGTGTAATTATTTATTTGAATACTTACAAAAACTTCATGTGGTAGGCATTATTATTCCAATTTTCAGAATGAGGTTCAGAGCAGTCGAGTAACTTTTCTGAGGTCACACAGATTCTAAGGGAGAGATCCAGTATCAAATGGCATGTTTGACTCCTAACTATTACAAGACACTGTACACAAAAACCCAGGTCACAAATACCAATTTGTGTGCAAGTTGGGGATATAGACTTTGGACCTAGAATCAGGCTAGGTTAGCTCTTCAGTTGGTCCCTGTTTTCTTTTAAGACTTCTCTCCCAGCTTCCGTGGTCTCCAACAGATGCAGACAGTAGTGGGGGTGGGCTTATAGTTCAAGGCAATCCCAAATTTCTGGGTGAATTCTTTGTGTCCAGAAAATGGGATCATAATTCTCCTTGATAGGCTAGCAAAAGATTCAGTGTTTATTGGTCACTTACTGATTATGTATTTAGTGATCCAGAGAGTGTGGCTAAGGGGACTTTTCCTGGGCCTGAAATAAAGAGAAATGAGCTGGTATTTAATAAAAAGATCCATCATCCCTATGATAGATTATCAAGTATTCACTGAAAATTAGTTTTCAAGGAATAAGATACAGAGAAACCTGGCTGGGCTCCGCAGCTCATGCCTGTAATCCTAGCACTATAGAAGGCTGAGGTGGGCGAATCCCTTGAGACCAGGAGTTCTAGACCAGTCTGAGCAAAATGAGACCGTGTCTCTAATAAAAACAGAAAAATTAGCTGATTGTGGTGGCATGCGACTGTGGTCCCAGCTTCTCTGGTGGCTGAAGTGGGAGGATCTCTTGAATGGAGGAATTTGAGGCTGTGTGAGCTAGGCTGACACTACGACACCCTGGGTTGGACAGAAGAATGAGACAGAATCTCAAAAAATAAAGTTATGGAGAAACCCTTATGTGAAATTTTAAAACAAGCAGAACACCAAACTTCAAGTTCCCTATATATTTTATTAATTATGAAAATTAGACTTTTTTTTATTTTATTATTTTTTTTTTAGACAGAGCCTCAAGCTGTCACCCTTGGTAGAGTGCTATGGCATCACAGCTCACAGCAACCTCCGATTCCTGGGCTCAAGCGTGTCTCCTGCCTCTGCCTCCCAAGTAGCTGGGACTACAGGCACCCGCCACAATGCTTGGCCATTTTTTGGTTGCCGCCGGCATTGTTGTTTGGCAGGCCCGGGCTGGATTCGAACCCGCCAACTCAGGTGTACGTGGCTGGTGCCTTAGCCCGCTGAGCCACAGGCGCCGAGCCGAAAATTAGACTTATTTTAATTAAAACATATAAAGATCGGAGGAATGTCACCAAAATGTTAACCTGTAGGGGTTATCTTGTTGGAGAGGAATGGGCTCATTGTAATTTTTTTTTTATTTTTTACATCTTAATGTTTTATTTTCCCCATTTTCTTCAATTTGAATTATCTTTGTAAGTGGAGGGAAAGTGACAATGTGAACAGCCCTAATGCATAGTGTTGGAAAAGCACAGATGTGATCCCTGATTAATTTTTACCGTACCTGTCTAGAATGTATTTCATCAGGCAGACACTTCTCACCGCTTATTTTAAGAGTAAGGATCAGGTCTATCACGGCAGACGCTGCGCTAGCCCTGTAAGGTGTGGTTAGAGACCGCGGCCCCTTCCTGTCTTCAAAGCGTTCTTAGTTTGGGATGACAGGTGTATTGCAAGAAGTAGAGGCAGCCAAGCGCCAAGGAGACCATCCAGTGGAACTGGAAGTGGACTGGTGGGTAAGAACAAGCTGTCCTGGGCACAGGACGGGACCCATAGGTGCCAATCAATGCTATGGTGCCTGGGAGTAAAGGGGTGGGAGCATAGCCCGGGGCTCTCCCTGGAGTCCCCCGCGGAGCTTGAGGGTTACCGCGCCCCGCCCCGCATTTTCTCAAGGGCAGACTTCAAGCTCTATACGGTCCCCAGTCCGAACACTGGATTCTTGGGTGCGGGCGGAGAACAAACATTACCGGATGAGAAATAAACGAGGGTCTTGGCAGTGGCTGAACATGAGGCAGCCGCTGAGATCCTACCCGAGTGGAGTCGCCTTGCTTTGCCGTTTCTGGGCTGGGAGGAGAGGCGGCGGCGATGTCGCTCGGTGACAGCAGAGGGCAGCCTCGAGGCCGTGAGACCTCACCGCGACCTCGCCAAACCGCGGGCACCCTTCCAGCGCCCAGACTCTGCGGGGTGCGGGCGGCCTTGGAGCCCGGAGACCAGCGTTCTCAGTCTGAAGGAGCCAGGCGCCAAGGCCCAAGGGCACTTCGCGAGATGTGGTCAAGCTACAGCCTTTGGGCAACCTCTCTGTGCGACTCCAAGGGCTTTCGGGGGCCGACGAGGTGGGTGCGGGAGCACAAAATGTCTCAGGAGAGAAAGCAAGAAAGAAGCAAACCCAATGCACACGGGAAACATGTTTTTAAGCAACAGATTGCAAGGATGTAGAAATCTTTCTAATCCTTGGTACCAGTGATAGCTAGGGCACCCTTCGCGTCCTTGGCGAGAGAGGTCAGACGCTAGGACTGCGATGGCTCCAAGCCGAGTGCAGGAGACACGGAGCAAGCAGGAACCAGAGGGATCCTGAGCTGGGGATCCGGACACTCCTTACTGGGGATTTCAGCCTCGAGTCTGGCCACTTTCTGGTTATTGAACGAGGGCAACTAACAGTACCGCTCAGGCTTCCAACTAATCACTTCTGTAAAATGGGAATGGTGGGCTTCAGGTCTTGCTGGGTTAGGAATTCAAAACCACAGGAGCTCAATGAATTCAACTTTCGTCATTGCTCCATCTCTGGTAAACACTGGGCTCCTGGGTTTGCGGCTGGGTTGCAAGGATCCTTCCGTTGTGCGTTTGCTTGACGTGGCTGCCTTGGAGACCCAGGACCCACAGACTTCAGGGATCAAGTTGCGCGTGGGCGGCCAAGGCCCTGGAACCGTCCCGAGCGCCTTTGCCGCACTCAGCCGGTTGCAAACTCTCCAGCTCTGGACGCTAGGGTTACCCGGGTCCAGAGAGACGCCAGGAGGAGTGGTCTCCAGGAAAATCTGGGGAAAGGCCAAGGCCAGACGGACCTGAGGCCGCTTGGAGCGCTCAATAGACCTATGAGCCCTTTTGGCGAACATGCTCATGTTAAATATCCGCAGGATATTTGTCGGGGGCTCAATCTCTCACAGAGTGTGTGCAAATGCGCACCCATTTATTTACTTCTCTTGCGTTGTTAACTCATCTGTAAAATTCAAAAGGGCAGCATTTCCTAGGGGGGTTGTGAAAATCATGCTTGAAAAGTGTAAAGACTTGTGTAGATGTGAGGCATAATTATGACTCATGAGTCCTATTCGTACCTGTTGGTACGTCAACAGGATAGATGCTAGAACAGTCTAGAGCTGTGTGCACATACACTTCACACATGTGTAAAGGTGCATGGCCTGAACTGAACCCTGGATACTAGACAAAGGCACACACTTAAGCATGTACACGCACCAAGACACAGCACATCCCTCTGGAGTCGTGTGAGTGCACAGTACCCGAACTTAACTGTCTGTGCCTCTCATCGCGCACACTGCTCAGCCCACCCGTTTCTCTCAAGGTGGGTCAGTGCCGCCCCGGAAAGCAGGGTCTCGGGCACCGATCTGGAGCGCAGAAAAGCCCGGATCCGGGTCTGCCGGTCAGTGCCTCGGTGCCGCAGGGCTCCTTTATCTCTCATCTGCCGGCGGTGGCAGCTCCAGTTTCAGTGGGGACTGAGCCCTCTGAACTGGCTGGTGGGGGCAGGGAGCAGAGGCGGTGTTGGGGGCCGCTGGGGGTACTTGAGGCTGCAAGGGCTCACTCCCTAGTTCTGTCGCCCTCCGCTGAAGGTGAAGGAGGGTACCTGACCCATTCAGTTCAGAGGAAGGGGAGGAGGAGAGACCCTACCCTCACAAGCCACCAAGGATTCGCTCATAGCCTGGGATCGTACACCTCTGGGGGGGCCCAATGTAGGCTGCAGCGCTGGCCAGTGGTCCCAGGGCACAACAAGGAGTGTGTGGGAAGCGCGCAGCGTGGGTCCTGAAAAGCCCTCCACCGTGTACCCGCAGACCACTGGGCTCGTCCTCCGCTCTGCTTTGAAGGATTCTGAGTTCTCATCATGCAGGTGTGTCTGCGGAGAAAACGGCCTCATGCTTATCCTGGGAAGCCCAAGGTTAACGCCTGCAAGGTCAACCCCGCGGAGGCTTGAGGTCCACAGCGACCTGTGTTTCTAAATCACAGAAAACGATAGCATAAGACCCACAAACGAACCTCCCGCCGTCTCTGCAGACCCATTTGGCCAACAGGAGGGCGTTGCACGGAAAATTTGAGGCTCAGCGCTGGAGGAGTCTCCACGGCCACCGGAAGGCACAGAAGTGCAGCCGGGACAGAGACTATAGGTTCGGATCGTGCGGGCAAACCTAACCCAGTGGTCGCGAACACTGGAGTCGCGGCAAAGAGTCGCAGCCAAAATTAAGCATAGATTCCAATTCTGGGGATCGGTCCCCCGAGAAACCACAGTCCGTCATCACTCCTGGAGGCTTTAAATAGGAAAACACAATGTGGTGTGAACGGGGGTCCTAAGAATTTAGTGGCAGAAGACTTTTAGAGGAAACGTAGATCTATGTCTCATTTGAGCTTGTGGCAGGGGACCCTCCCTGTTCCGTGGTTCCACGAGGCCCACCAGCTGGCCCTCTCGCCATACAGCATTTAAAGAGGCCAGTCGGACGGTCCCCCGCTGCCTCCTCCCTCGGGATTCCACTGGGCTCTGACCCGGCCTTTATCTCTGCGGTCAGCAGTCAGAGGGGCTTCAGGAAGGAGGACAAAGGCTCGGTGTCATTGCGGGCGGGGTCTCGGCTTCCTGGCTCTCCGCTCACACAGCCTTTAGCGGTTAGCGGTTGCTGGGGGGTGGGAGTGTTAAAAATATGTGTTGAATTTCCTTTTTTTCTTCCCCCAAACAAACAGAAAGCAAAGGGCATATATTCCCCTTCCCTCCCTGTCCATAGAGGTTCAAGTTTCCTGGGATCCTGCCCTTTTCTTTGCTTGCCTAGACAAGTACTTTTCCTTTGCACACAAGGGAAAATCCTGCGGTAGGTTTTATTTTATTCGGTTTGATAGTAATAATACTAAGGACAACCTCGCAGGCTGAGATTCCAACTTGGACAATGCAAGTCGGTCCCCCCCGGGTGGCTGGAGCTTCGCCGGCTGCTGCCCTGTGCTTTTGGCACGTCGCGCAGTCAGCCTCCTGCCACCCCGAGGTCGACAGCACCCTGTAGTCACACTGGGCAAGTCATTCTCCCTGGAATTTTGTTTGGAGTTGGCAGGAGGGCCTCAGCCCGCGCCGCGGACAGGCCAATAAGGAGAGGCGCTGGCGACCCGGGCCTGAGTCTTCCCGGACACTGGCCCCGCACCGCCCTCGCTCCCCACCCGCTGCCGGTGCCTCTGCAGTTTGGCCCAACCCGTTTCCTGCGTTTGCCCCTCAGGTTTCCCGTTTCTCCACAAAGGCCTAGGGGAGCCTCACCCACAGGCTGACCCCCGCAACCTCCCTTCCAGTGGCTACCTACTGCTTTTCTGAAAAAGAAAGAAAAAAATTTGAACAGTACCGCATCGCTGAGAGAGGCGCCTGAGGTCTGGAGGAGCCAGCTCGAGAGCCGGGGCGCAGCGGCGGCTGTGGCTGTCCCAAGTGCCTGGGTCGGTGGCGCTCTGCGGGTTAGCCAGCCCTTTCTCAGAGAAAATTTTGCGAACTCCGGAAGAGAGCCTTAGGAGAAGCCAGAGGGCAGTTGAAGGAGCCTGGGGCTGGGTCCCAGAACCCACCGTCTTGTGCCTTCAGAGGCCGGCTGTTCACTGCCGCAGCAATAGAGTGCTCCTCATTCTCGCAGCCGAGAGGCTAGGGCAGGGTGGATGCGATCGCCTGCCCTGGTCCGAGATCTTGGGTAGGACAAGCGTGCCGTGGCGGTGGCGGGTGGGTTAGGATGCTCAATTCTACAGACTTATTGCTAAAGGCTTTTCCTTCTTTCCTTTTTTACTTTCAGCAGAAGGATAACCATTATTGAACATCTGCTATAAAATGGGCACTTTATCATTGGAACATTTATTTTGATAATATAATCTATATATATATATATACACACACACACACACCTATATATACAAACACACACATATATGTAATTATTTCTATTTCGTAGAGGAGAAAATAATTTTTTTTTGTACGAAAGGTCTTTATTGGTGGGGGAAGCTGCAGAGCAGCATTAAGGAGGAGGGGGAGAGAGAGAGAGAGAAACGGGGGAAGAGAGGAGAGGAGAGAGAGAGAGAGAGAGAGAGAGAGAGAAGACACGCGGGTGGAAAGAGGGGAAAGAGAAAAGAGAGAGCTAAAAATTTGTTTTTCTTTTAAATTTTTTTGGAAATAAAAATTTGAATGGATTCTTTGCCCAAGCCTACAGTTATTAAGAAGGGGATTCAGCTCCATACCAGTTCTTCCTGACTGACCTGGCCCTCATCTTTGCCCCGTCGGATACAGGCCACCTCTGAGGAGTGACATGGTCTCAGAACAAGCTTGTCAGAGCTCATCAGTAAGCTGGATGCTGTGCAGAAAACAGCCCGCACATCTGCAGTTTCTGTAACACAATCTGCCAGTGGGTCAGACCCAGACTTGTGCTTCTTTCTCCTCCCAGCAGACTCTTCCTGTCCCCACTGAGCTATCTAGCACATCATGCAGCAGGGCCTGTGCCACTGTTAGAGCCAGGCAGCTAGACTCAGCTGCTCTCAGGTCTCTCCTTAAACCTGCTAAGGCCAATTGCCCCACAGATAGTTGTATGACCTCAGGTTCCTCAAATGTAATGTAACTTTGACCTAGACAGCCTGGATCCCTGTCTTCAGAAAGCAGAAAGTTGCCAATACTGCTTGGTTTTAAGAATCCTTAATTTCTGGTTGTCCTTAAGGTAAAGAACTTGGGGTATGAAGGCAACTCTTCCTGGCTCCGTGTCTCTGGTCCCCACCACATAGGAGAGAGGTCTGAACTCCTGCTCCCCATCCTTTCCTATCAGTCCCACAGACTACTGCAAGGAGCAGGGGCTACCATCCAGTGTCAGGGCCGTAGGGTTACCACTGGGTTAGATCCACAAAGTAGAGAGACCTCCGGGTTCTTGAACCTAATCAAACTGATTCCTGGCCCTAGACCCCTCTCCTAGAGGCCAAGAGCCCAACCCAGTGACTCCAAGCCTTCATGGAGGGAAGCGTGCAATAAAAAGCAGGTTGTCTCAGGCCAGACCCAGATTCCTGACTCATCCTCTCTTGCCTGACAGAGGGTATAGAGCCTGTGTCTGTCCCCAGTTTCCTCCTACCACTAGAGGGTGCCTCTCTGCTCAACCTCTAGCCTTGGCTTTGGGGAGATTTGGGCAAAAAGGCTGGATACATCTAACCTCAGGTGGAAAGATCCAGGGTTTCTGCTGGGACATGAGGCAGTGAACATTTTACAGGCCAAGGTGAAGGGGTGGGAGTGGGGGAAAGAGGCCTGTTTGGTGCAGGGCCAGTCCCTAGTCCCTATCCCACAGTCTTTTGGTACATGTAATTAATTCACTGACAAAGACTACACCCAGTCTCCCTTGAGAATAGGATATCCCCAACCCACTCCCCAACCCATTTACTCTGGGGACAGAGATGACAATGAGAATTTTGTGTAAATGTGAGGAGATGGCTCATCCCATCAATGGTGAGTGTGAGGATGTTTACACCCTCAAACTTTTCATTCAATACTACGTGTAGCAACTAATTACTAAGGATATCAGAAATTGGCAAGGTATCTGTATCAAACTCTATTTACACCATATTTACAGCACACACTGGCAGACATTACATACTTACACCCATGTGGGCTGGCCATCTAAACCAGACCATGTATGCTAAGGAATAATTGCTATATATCAAGAACTCTCTTAAATAATTTTGCCCTCTCTTAGGAAATTCCTTAAATAAGCTTCTCTAATACAAACTCAAAAGTGCAAAGAGGGAGCAGAGAGAAAGGAAATGAGAGATGAAGAAAGTATTACATTGCCTCCAATTTTAGCACTGGGGAAAATGACCAAACTTTGGAGTATGGTGAAACCTGTTAGGCTAGAATTAGACAGTTGTCTTCCTGTGTGCATCCATGGGGAAGTGGGGTGTGACTTGGCTTCCCTCTCTTACCTCCTCCAATCCCTGTGTAAATACAGAAAGTCCCCACTGATTCCTTTATTTCATCCTTCTTACTTGGTAAGTCTGCTGTTCTTTTCCCAACCTTGGGTTCCTCTTGCCTTTCAGTTTTCAAAGGTGGAAAGAGTCTCTGTTCTTCATTACTGGCTGAGGCAATCTTTCTTATCTCACTGATGGTGAGCTGCTACCTGCCCAGCAGGGCTCTGCCCTGAAGGCTTCCCTCCCCTGCTTTTTCTCTTCAGGAGAGAAGTTAGGGGAATGCTGACAGCCAGCTTCAGAACATGGAGCCTCTGCCAGATGAAGCAAAGGTTCTGTATATGTTCTGTTATCATTCAGCAAGCTGGGAATATACAGCCAGACCATAACTTCACATACTACCAGTGAAGTGTAAATGCAACATGCACTGTGGTCCCAGCAAGCACTCCCTAAGTGTCAGCCATATGGTTACTACAATGCTGCAGTGAGTGGTGGGGAACCTGTGGCCTCAAGGCCTCACGTGGGTCCTCAGATCCCTGGGAGTGGCCCCCTTGACAGAATCCAAACTTGGATTCAGTCAAAAGGCTGCACTTAAGGATCTGGAGGCCACATATGGCCCCAAGGCTGCAGGTTCTCCACCCCTATGAGGTAAATGACAAACACACACACACCTACCCTGTCACCAACACACAACTGACACTGTGCACACACACATGCAGCCGGCACAGACTATACAACTGCCCATGAGACACATGTTCACATTACAGAAAGCCCAGACAGACGAGCGCACAGCAGCCCTCTTTCTTTTCTGCAACTCCCCTTAGACAGACAGTGTAGCACTGGGACACCAGAAGCACCCAGATACCAGGCCTCGCTGGCCTCTTAGGCTTCCGGCCTCAGCTGAGCCTCCCTCTCTGGCCTGCTCATGCTGGTTCTTGGCCTACTCCAGTCTCCTTTGAGAGTGAGCCCCTGAGAATCCCCAGGGCTGTGTCTTCCATCTGTCTATCTCTGTCCATAGTCTGGAGGTGGGGGATGACTGAGGGAGCAGGGGACAGCCTAAGCAGAAACCATGTCCCCTTGGACCCAACTACACATAACAGGGACACCACCCTGAGGTTCCCACGGCCTGAATACAGGTCAGCTGAAGTGAGAGGCTGCAGTGTTCCCTGCTGTGTACAACTGATCCAGGATCTGTGGGGATCTGCTGTCCAGGGTGGGAGATGGGGGGGAATGGACCCAGTGGCTGGGCATGAGGTCTAGCCCCAGCTGTGCAGCAGCCTGTGAGAGCAGGCAGATACCTGTCAACCATCAGAAGACTGAAGGCTGATCACCCCAATACGCCTGGGAGAACAAGACTGCAACTGTGTCAAATGCCTGTGTGCATGAGCAGAAGCATGGATTTTAATTCATTATTTGAAGATCTCAGTAGAGAAAAAGAAGCAAAAATGATTAGATTTTTTCCAGCCATGCAGTATATTCGACCCCCCCACCCATGAAACCTCCAAATCACTTATCCATACCTTAAGGTAGGTGAATTCTGATTATTAAAAATAATAAAATGATCAGTCGCTTGTACATTTGTAAATAGGTTTGCAGCTTACTGATATTTGCACAACCAGGATTTTATTTCCACTTGGAAAAAACTCTTTAGGCTGTTATATTTGAGCTGAAAAATTTAAAAGAATGAGGATAATAATGAAACATAGCTCATAGTACAATTGTGCAAGAGGCAAAATGCAAACTTGCATGGGTGCAAAAATAGAACAAATCCTACCTTGTGAATGTCCCGCCTTGCAAACGAACCCGGCAGATAAGGTCTCTCAGCTGAAGTTAAAACAGCCACAATAGAGCAGCGATGTCACAGAAAACAAACAATCCCTGGGAAAACAGAGCGGCAGCGACAGCCACAAACGCTCTGCCACCCCTGCTCTCCTCAACCTTTGCATTGCTCACTCTTGAAAAAGATCAAATTTTGCTGAACATCTCCCTCTTTTAGCTACCTGCTGAAGTTAGGCGCAAAAGAAACAATGTAAGTCCGTGTTAAAAGAAAGAACAAAAAAATTTATTTGAAAATAGACAAGGCAAAAAACAAAAACAAAAACAAAAAACAAAACAAACAAAAAAATCAACCAACCAACCAACAACAACAACAACAACAACAAAAAAACCAAACCCCCAATGAAAGTGCTCTAGTTCTTTCTAGAAAATTTGGTCCCCCAAACGACAAACTACAGAACAACCAGATCTAGGGTTTTTGGTCAGCCAACTCGGGCTAAAAGCCCGCTTTGGCCGGCTGCTGCTGGGTTTCACATTTCTCCTTCCCAAGGTGGGAGAAGCAAGATTTTTGCAAAACAAAAACCAGGCAGGGACTAACCATTTCTGCAGCTTGTGCCCCGCCAGCAGTGATCTCCCGCCATCCCGGGCTTGCATCGGAAGATCCGGGAAAATTTGCTTTTAATTTTTTTTTTTCAAATTCGGAGAGAGAGAACTCCCCCAATTTGTAGATGAAATCACCTTTTATTCTCCTACATCTCTGAACACTGCATTTTTTAGGCCCGACAGGAATTCTACGGGAAATCTCCCAAAAGAGAAAATGAAGAACACTAAAACTTCTGATTTTCACGTTTGGCTTTAGTGAACACCAAAACCACAATACTTCGCCGGTTTTCTCGGTGAATTATTTTTTCTTAAAAATGTTTTTTGATTATCTAAAAAAGCCCCACTGATCTTTTAAGCAAAATGTTAGCTAGCCGCCCAGCCTGGAAGTGTCCGAAGCCCGGGTTGGAGAGCGGAGGGAACGAAGCCTTCCTCCGCGCGGGGATATGGTGTAAACCTGAGCGCAGGCCGCAGAGCCAGGCTGCCCTGGTTCCCCGCTTGGTCCCAACCCCTGCCCTATCCTGGGGATCCCGCGGCAAGAGGCTTCTGAACAGCTTCAAGAGGGTTCGCCGAGCAAAGAGGTAAGTTCGTCGGTCCCTTTCTTGGGTGGCGCGGGTCCCGTTGCCGGTCCAGCCCCGAGCTTCTAGCTAAGGCTTGAGCGGCAGTCGGCGGGGAAAGCCGAGCGCGAGCGCACCGACATTTGGGAGAAGGCCGTCTGCATCGCTGATGCTCAGCTGCACCTCGGCCCTCGGAGCTTGCTCTCCGCGGGGAATTTTGGCATAAGGTGTCCAGCCAAAATTGGGGATGGGAAGAGACGTTGGGGATCTGGGAAAAGACGACGCCTGTAGAATGAGCGCGGAGAGGCCGCTACGGGACCGCAGGGCACAAGGCCATAGAGGTCAAGGAGGAGAGCTCAAGAGGAGAAGCAGAGCGGACAAAGAGGAGCGAGAGGAGCGGAGGAGAGCGAGGAAGCGCAGAGGAACCACGGGCGCTGGCTGAAAAGGCGGCCTCAGAGGGCGCGAGGTCCAGCCGGCGGCTGTGGCAGCAACCAGGCCGGCGTCGCTCATCCCTGCATCTCGCATTCGTCCGCGCTGGCATGCGGTGAGCTCTCAGAGATCTAGGCGTGAATGCAGCGCGCCGGTCTTGCTGTCGTGGTCCCAGTAAGAGCAATGCATCATGGCGAGCTCGGGTTGCCGGGCGCAGGCGAACTGCAGGCCGGGCGCGCTGGTTGGCGCGGGCGCTGGGGGCGCGGCGGTGGCTGGACTGGCGGGACTGAGTTGGCCTGGGGGTGGTGCGGCGGCCCCGTGGTGCGGTGGGGCGGGCGGGGGTGCAGCGGCTGCGTGCAGATGGTGCGCGTGCGGATGCGGATGGGGATGCGGTGGCGGGGGCGCAGACGGCGGGCCTCCCAGGCCGTTGTACGAGTTCACTACGCCGGGGGGTAGCGCCATGCTCTGCACGCGTGAGTACGGCCCGTAGGAGGCGGCCGGGCCCGCCAGCCCCTTGACCACAGCAGCCGCGCCAGGACTCCCTGGACCCGCGGCCGCAGCCGCTGCTGCCGCAGCCGCGGCGGCCGCAGCCATCTGGCAGGAGGCGTAAGGCATGGGTGAGGGCGGCTGGGGTAGCGGCCACGAGTTGTTGAGGAAGCCGGACTGCAGGTACTTGGGGGGTGCCAGGTAGCCGTAGCCGTCGGCCGCTGCGCCCGCCACACCGCACCCGCCCGCTGTGCCTCCGGCCCCGAAGAGCCCCTTGCCAGGCTGGAAGTGCGCGGCAGGCGGCCGGAAAGGCCGCTTCATGCGGCGGCGACGCCGGTAGTTGCCCTTCTCGAACATGTCCTCGCAGGCCGGGTCTAGCGTCCAGTAGTTACCCTTGCGCTCGCCGCCGCCCTCGCGCGGCACCTTGATGAAGCACTCGTTGAGGCTGAGGTTGTGGCGGATGCTATTTTGCCAGCCCTTCTTGTTCTTCTCGTAGAACGGGAACTTGGCGATGATGTACTGGTAGATGCCGGACAGCGTGAGCCTCTTCTCCGCGCTCTCGCGGATCGCCATGGCGATGAGCGCTACGTACGAGTACGGGGGCTTCTGCGCCGGGTCTGGCTTCTCCGGGACTGTCCCAGCGCCACCTCCGCCGCCCTTGCCCGGGCTCGGCGGCGGCGCCTCCTGCTCCTTGGCTGCGCGGCCGCTTTCCGGGACCAGCAGGGCTCCCGCGGCTTCCTCGGGCTCCGGGTAACTGGCCATCATGACAAAGCCGGCGTGCCACTGCAGGGCCGCCCCTCTCTCCTCTATAGGCGCTGGCTCGGTGAATAGTTGGGGCGCACCAGTCTGCTCGCGGCCAAGTCTCAAACTTCTGGAGACTGCCGCGGCCTCCCCCTGCTCTGCTCTCTTCTTTCCCTTCCCCTAGGGAGCGGCCAGCGGGAGTGGAGCTCAGCCTCTGGCCATGGGGAGTCCGCCCAACAGAGAGGGGCTCGGGTCCTGCCGCCCCTCCCCGCCCAAGCCAGTCTCCGCCTCGGTGGGTTTTCTTCTTTGCGCTCTTCCCCTTCCCCCACCCCGAGGTTTCCCGAAGCGCGACCCGCGTCTCTGGCAGAGCTGCCTCCTCAAGTCCCCAGCGCTCCCGGAGCCTCGCTCTATTCTGATTCGTATGGGCTCCGCCGAGTTCCGCTTGCGTCAGGCGCCTTCGCCCCTGTAGCTGGGAGGCCAGCCGCGCACAGGCGAGTTCATCTCCAAGTCACTTTTTGTGAACGCCCCGCACAGCCTGGACCGGCCTGCCCCCACTCGGCGAGCCTCGGGGACCCGGCCGACAACTGGACTCAAGCCTCACGAGCCCCTGAAATCTGCCTCTGCTTGCTGTGCGGACTGGGCCAGGAGATGCCAAGGGCTCCAGTGGGGTTCGCCCGGGTGAGGGCTCCCGCGAGGAGAGGCGCTCCAAGCTTCCTCGCAGCTTTCAGGTGAAAGAAAACGATTCCTTTGCTCTGCCCTTTGCTGCAGTCTGGGGGCTAAACTTCTAGCTTGGGGCTGGGGGAGGGGCGAGACGGCAAGGGGGCCGGACCAGGGTGGAGTGGGGAGAGCTGCTCTGTAGCTTTGGGAAAACCAGTCCAGAGACGCGTGTCACTGAACGAAGAAACCTCGGCCTGGCCTGTCCCTCGCGCTGTCAGCGTGACTGGGCAGGAGTGGAGCTGAGAAGAGGATCACTGGGAAGAGGGTTCCAGCGGCGCCCCCTGAATTTCTTCTGCCTTTCCCTATGTTGCAGGTGGCTCTAAGGAACCAGGACACCCCTCGGAATCTGCGTTGTAATCCTATGGGCTGGAGCGTGGTTTGGGTGTGTACCTTAACGACACCAAGTAGATACCCTTTCTGCTTTTGCGGGAACACGGGTGAGGATGTTACCTGGGGCTTTGAGGGACTGTATATATGTGCGTGCACAGGTGCCACATATGGAAATCATGGGGAGGTCTGTCTCTAAGACGGGTGAGACACCAGCTGTCCGGGTGCACCCGCGCTGGTCAGAAACACAGGTATGCATATGTACAAGGTGTGATACTTGTATCTACAAGGTAAAACGTGTTTATACTTAATAGATATGTAATGGTGTATGTGTATCAAGTATCAGAGTAAATATGGTTGATGGATATAGCACCTACTCTCTTGCCTTCTCTCCTATTCCCATTTTTTTCTTTCTTTCACAGTTCTTCCCTGCCTCCTTCCTTCCTCCTGTATGCATTCTGTCACAGCCTGAGAAGAAAAACAGTAGAGGGAGGAAGGCACTCATTCGGATCCAGCTCATGATGAGACATTTGTTCTAATCTTTTCTCCAGAGACTCAGGGGTGGGTTCTCCCCTCCCTTCAGCAGAAGTATGATTGGGACCAGGTTAGATTAGCACTACAGAGAATGTCTCAGGGAAAATCAGTGCTGGCAAAAAAAGTCAGGTGTGCCTTTTAATTTAGCCCTAACAAAAGTCTACATTCGTAAAGTGTGACAGAGTGAGTTGGTGGCTGTTTTGAATCCTTAAGCCCCAAACTCCTTGGTGCTGAGGAGGGGGGCCAGGATGCTTTGTGGAGGAGAGTGGACTGAATGGTGTCGTGCAGGTGTGTGTTAGTGATTGGCATGTCTAGAGTGGCTGGCCCCAAATGCCTGTCACTCCCTCTTCCTCCTGATCTGTGTAGTCTCTGAGAGTTCTCCGGAAGCCCAAGGAGTCTTCAGTAGCCTGTGGCTCCAGCATCCACAGGCCACCTACATGTGCTGTCTGCTTCCTACCCAGGCCTCTGATCTGCATTCTGAGATGAAAGGATTAGAGGACAACGTGATGGGAGTCTTTGGAATTCAGCATTTTGAAGATGACTCCAGAGAGGTCAGCAGGGCAGCCCTGGCCTGGTCACCAGAGCAAGAGGGAGCTTTCTTGAACTCACTTCAGTAAACACCCACCTCCATTCCTTATTGAAAATATCTCAAACTAGCTTAGTTGTTTTTCTGGGCTGTCTCCCACTGTTCCCAGCATAAATGGGGCAAGAAGCACTTCTTCAAGGTCTCTGTGACTGCTTCCTGAAGCAAGAGTGCAGGTGTTTTTCTTCTCTTTACCCCCATGGGTGCCCAGGCTATAGGTGAGGCAGGTTTGGGGATGGTGCAGATTGGCTTCAGTGCCCACCCTCTCGCAGGGCTGGCCAGGGGGGAAAACAGCTGGTCTGGCCCCAGCCTGGTAGGGCGCTCTCCTTTTTTTCTCCCTGACCACCCAGGCTGGCTCTCTGCCTCTCTTCCTCTTTCTCACTCTCTCTCCCCTTTACTGGCATTTCCGCTGCTCAGCCCAGCAGCAGCCAGGTGTAACAGCATTGTTGTGTGTGTCATCACCTCCCTGAATTCCACACTGGGCTCCCTTTTCAGCCTTTAAGGGGAGAGAGAGGGAGGAGATTGGAGTAAAGGAAGGAGTTCTAAAGATTGGCTGAGTGGAAAGAAGAGGAGTCCTGATCTAGCCAGACACTGATTTCTGACTATTTTTTTTTTTTTTTTTTTGTAGAGACAGAGTCTCACTTTGTCTCCCTCGGTAGAGTGCTATGGCCTCACACAGCTCCCAGCAACCTCCAACTCCTGGGCTTAGGTGATTCTCTTGCCTCAGCCTCCCAAGTAGCTGGGACTACAGGCGCCTGCCACAACGCCCGGCCATTTTTCTGTTTTGCAGTTCGGCGGAGGCCGGGTTTGAACCCGTCACCTTCGGTATATGGGGCCGGCGTCCTACTCGATGAGCCCTCTGACTATTCTTTTGAGGAACGGAAGTCCAGCTCAGTTAGAGAAGGATATGCCTGATGTGGGCACACAGAGAGAGGCTGGAATCAATCTCTCCCCCAAGAAGTGCATTTATAAGGCTGTTTGGCATTTGAAGCCCCTGAAAACAAACAAGGAAATGCGGGCCAGGGAGTGCGGCCAGGTGATTACCTCCAGGTCCGCTCCAGGTCTTTGGGAAGAAGCAAGGGGCTTCGGACTGGAGGTAACAGAGTCCAAGGAGAGCGTAGAGTAGTCCTTGCCTCATGCCAGCCAGAAGAGGGTGGAGGGCAAGCTCGGGGAATCGGTGGGGCCTGCCTTGGTTTACTTCTCAACTTTCTTGGCAGGCTGGGTAGGAACCCGCTTTCCCGACAAGGTCAGGATCCTGTCGACAGGGCATATTGTGCAGCGGCTCTGTGGACTCCAGGACCACACTCTTTCCCCGGGCGGCACTGCTGGGACGCAGTGACCTCGGGGCGGCGTCCACCTCCCAGGGGCAGGATCCGGAGCGGGATGGAGCTCTCTGCCACTTCTGCCCAGGCTTTCCAGGGTCCTGCAGCTGCACATGAGTAGCCAGCGGTGCCTCCTGCCCATGGTCCCATGCGAGTGCCACCTGCAGACGCGGTGCCAGCTACTCCCGACTGAGCTCTACCTCTGCTCCTGCACCTCCCCGCAGGCTAGCTCTGAGCTTCGAGGTCGGAACAGCGGCAGGGACGATCTACTTGGCCCCAACGCAACGAGACGCTTTTCTCCCAAGGGTCGGGAATCCTGCTTCGGGCTCCCGGCGGCCGGGGCCTGCGGGGAAATCCTCGCGGCGGCTCCAGGGCAGGCAGCGCTTCGCTGGCGCCGCTTAGCTCACTCCGCGCCGCTGTCGGCTGCCTGAACCAGGTCCCGCGGTCCTCCTTTCCTAGCGGGGGCCCTGAAACACCCACGACTTCTCACTCCTGAGCGGGGAAAGCAGAACTGAGTTGCTGCAACCCTCTTTTTACGGGTATGGCCTGTGCAGCGCATGATGAAGGGAAAAAGAGAAGCCTAGAAGGCTTCCCTACACAAACGCACAGCTCCGTAACCGCCAGCCCTCTCCTTTCCCACCCTCACTCCCAAACCTCAGGGACTGCGCTCCCTCCTTTCAGGTGGCATTCTTCCATTCAGTTCTCTCTCCCTCTCTCTCAACCAACTCTGAACCCCTCTAGCTCTCTCTCACACTCAGCTTCTTCACATGCCAGTGCAGACCCCGTGCACTAATGCAGACCATGTCAGACTGATGCCCAGACTCAGCCTTTTCACGCAATAAACACCCACCCATCTCAGGAGGACGTCTCAGTCCTAGTCAGACTCCTGGAAGCCTGTTGAATCAATGATATTCTTGGCCTGTGGGTAGGGTGACTGGGCTGCCACCTGGCTGTTCTTTTGGTGGGGTTACTGCTTCCTTTGAGAAGCTCAGGTGCAGAACACGCTCCAGATGCACACCGACCCCTCACAGTGTTCACCTCTGCTTTGCTTGCAGCTCAGACTGACAGACTGCAGCCCAGGGGCTGGCGCACACACCCACACAGTGCTGGGTCTGAGGCCAGTGGGCATTATCTGCTTGTTCGGGATTAGCAGTCGCTTACCCATATGTGCTCAGGACAGAGGAAAGGAGTAGAGAGAGACAAAGAAAAAGAGGTTGAGAAAGACAAAGGAGAAGCCACTTTCCACTCTGGGGAAGAACATCAGTTGCTAATTGTCTTATTGAACGCCCCTCTCTTCTCCAGGGAGGGCCAATGCAATGCAATGTTGGGGTGTAAGTTCACTAGCACCTCTTTGTCCCAAGGAGTGTGTGCCCTACCCTCTATTAGGCAGACTTGCAGGGCAGTTGCAGGCCTTTCTCATGGTTGAGGTTAACTCAGGGAGGAAGGGCAGAGGGGGCTGGTCCTTGGGCCAACTGAGAGCCTCTTCCTTCCAGAAGCCTCTGGGGTACTCCCAGAGAGAGAATTCTAGGGTGATGGGAGCTGCTGAGCAGTATTCTCTGATATCACCAGTGACTTTCACGACCTGAGGCCATTTTGTTCAGCCTCAAGCAATCAGTGCTTTGTCTGTAGGTCCTGGACTTGCTTGGGACAAAGATGAACTAAAGTTGCTTTTCTCCACACCTAGGCTATGTAGATTGAGGTATTTTTACATATACTGTGCTATGTAACTGCTACCTGGATTAAGATACAGAACATTTCTGTCACCTTACAAGGTTCCTTCTTGTCTTTTTCCAGTCAATACCTGTTTCCAAAGGTAACCCATATTCAGGGCGATGCCTGTGGCTTGGTGAGTAGGGCACTGGCCCCATATACCAAAGGTAGTGGGTTGAAACCCAGCCCTGATCAAACTGCAACAAAAAATAGCCGGGCGTTGTGGTGGGTGCCTGTAGTCCCAGCTACTTGGGAGGCTGAGGCAAGAGAATTGCCTAAGCCCAAGAACTGGAGGTTGCTGTGAGCTGTGATACCACCGAGGGTGACAAAGTGAGACTTTGTCTCTAAAAACAAACAAACAAAAACCCCCCAGTAACCCACAATTCTGATTTCTATCACCATAAGTCAGCTTTGCCTACTTTGAGTTTCTTATAAATGGAACATCTTGCATGTGCTCTTTTGTGACTATTTTCTTCTGTATAACGTTTGTTTTGTTTTTGTTTGTTTTGTTTTGAGACTTACTCTATTGCCCTGGCTAGAGTGCTATGGTGTCAGACTAGCTCGAAGAAACCCCAGACTCCTGGGTACAAGTGATCTTCCTGTCTCAGCTTTCTGAGTTACTGGAACTACATGTGGCTGCCATGATGCCTGGCTAATTCTTTCCTATTTTTACTCGAGATGGGGGTCTCACTCTTGCTCAGGCTGGTCTCAAACTCTTGACCTCAAGAGATCCGCCTGCCCCAGCCAGGGTATAATATGTTTTTAACATTCACTGGTTTAGTTGTATATGTCAGAAATTCATTTCATTTCATTTCTTTTTTTGAGACAGAGTCTTACTATGTCTGTGGGTAGAGTGCCATGGCATCACAGCTCACAGCAACCTCAAACTCTTGGGCTTAAGAGATTCTCTTGCCTCAGCCTCCCAAGTAGCTGGGACTACAAGTGCCCACCACAACACCCGGCTATTTTTGGTTGTAGTTGTCATTGTTGTTTGGCAGACCTGGCCTGGATTCAAACCCACCAGCTCCAGTATATGTGGCTGAGGCCCTAGCTGCTGAGCTACAGGCGCCCAGCCAGAAATTCATTTCTTTTTATTGCTGTGTAATATTCCACAATTTGCTTATCCATCCACCCATAGATGGACATTAGTTTCTAGTTTGGGGATATCATAAATAAAGCTGACTATAGTACATGTCTTTTTGTGAAATGCATTTCATAGTCTTGAGTAAATATGTAGGAACAGGTATATACTTAATTTTAATAGATATTTCCAGTTTCTGAAGTGGTAGAACCAACTGCAGTGATACACAGACATACAGACATGCTATAACAGGGTCTTTTCCTTATAGACAGCATTCTTTAAAGACTACTATACAGTTGCAGCTATCATTATTATTATAAAGTAAAAATAGCTATCCTTTATTAAGCACTTATTTTGTGCCAGGAACTTTACATGCATTATCTCATTTCATTTCTATGGGAAAGCTAAGGGGTTGGTACTATTCTTGTTTTACAGATGGGGAAACTGAGGCTCAGGGAAGTTGAATAACTTGCCAAAAGCCTCAGCTAGTAAGTGGCAGCTTGTCTCTGGAGTCCTGAGTTTCACCTCTGTGTGTGTACCTCCATCTGTCCCTGCAAGATCAGGAAGTCCTTCCTCATATGATCAAATCTGGCTGCTCTAAGAGACCCATTTCCTTTTAGCTTCTGGTTCTTTCTACTTACCATCTCGCAGCCAGGCTTGAGATTTCAGCACACACACATATGCACAGCTCTGCACGCTTACTGTGAAGGAGAAGGAAATAGGAATCTATTTAAGTGAAAACTTCAGAGCTTGCCCAGTCCTGGGCTTGCAACCTGATGCTGTCCCTCTCAGGGAATTTGCAGCAGATTGGGCCAGGGATGCATCTGTTTCTGGATGCTGTAGGGGACAACTCAGAGCATTCTTTCCCTGGGAAGAGATGGCAATTTTGTTCTTAGCATGCTGCCTCAAGCCCATGTTTTGCTTCAGGGATGGATATCAGCCTGGGCAGTCCTCTGTAGAGTTTCTTCAGGGATGTTCAATTTGTCTCAAAAGCAGGTACTAGCCTAGAGATGTTGTACCTTGCCCTGGAAATTGGTAAGTGGGGGATGTACATGGTCTGAGCAGGGAGAGAGCAGGAAGTCTGGGGAACTGCACTTCTGGGCAGAGTGCTTGACTGGGCTCTGTGGGAAACGTCACTGTGGGTAGGAGATGCAGTGGCCTTCTCTTTAGGACCACATGTTACCAAGTCTCCAAGCCCCTGGGCTTGACTGAGAGGAGTGTGCCACCCTGTGAGTAGACACCGTGGATGGGCTTTACACTGGCCCCACCTCAGGCCCCTTTGTAGGCTAACTAAGGTCTTGCTGGGCTCAGAGTTTGTAACTGGGGGTAATTGCTGACCAACTCTTGTGGTGGTGCAAGCAGGTTTTTTACCAGGAAAGTAGTAGTCAGGATTTTTGGGCTTTGGGTGGGGACAGTCCCGGATCCTGATGTGCTCAGTTCTAGGCACTTTCATGGCTCTGGCTTTTAGCCTGGAGGCAGTACTTCTGAGGAACAGGGGCTGGCAGCATGTCTGCAGAGGAAGGGACCCCCTGATGCAGGTGATGGGAACTCATGCCCAGAACTATGCCAAGTCTGCTCTAGGCCACAGAGGTTGTTAGTGTAGATGGAATGGAGGTCTTGAAGCCAGGTACTGCCATCTGTGGACACCACTGGTGACAGGGTGGGAGCCACTACAGTGGAATGGCTAACATGGACCCCTCTTCCAAGTTTTACTGATATCAGCCTTGAAAATTTTGGAACCTCATCTTGCTTTAGAGTCTTAAAATTTCATTGTTGTTTTGAATAGGCGATATATTGACATAGACCAAAATTTAAAAATACAGAAGGCTTATAGTGAAGTTTCCCTCCCACTGTTGCCCCCAGGTCACCCTTCTCATAGGCAGTCAGTGACCCTGTTTCTTGTATATTTTTCCAAAGTGCACACTCCCCACTCTCTTGCTTTTGGTCCATTGCAGCATCCAACTCACAGTGTTCTGCACCTTAAAAAAATTGTCCTATCAATGCATTCTGATTTTAGAACATAATATTTAGGTTGTTTCTGATCCTTTACTTTAAGAAGCAATACAGTCTCTACCTAATTTCATAGATATGTACATATATTTAGAAAAAATTTTTCTAGAAGTGTAAGAGTTGGGTCGAAGTGTATACACACTTATACCTTCGATAGATTATGCCAAATTATTTTCCTTATAGATTGAAGCAGGATATCCTCTCACAAACAGTTGATGGCACTCCTGTTCCTCACAGCCTCACTGATACAAGTCTTCCTCTCTGTTTTTTTGTTTTTTCTTTAAGAGACAGGGTATTACTATGTTGTCTACTTTGGCCTCAAACTTCTGGGCTCAAGTGATCCTCCTGCTTCAGCCTCCTGAGGAGCTGGAACTCCAGGCACACTTCAATGTGTCCTGCAGGTCTTCCTTCTAAGAAAGAAATCTTGCATGGAAACTCTTCAAAGAACTCAAAATAGATGTTCCATTTGATCCCTCAATCCCATTACTACTAGGCATCAACCCAGAAGAAAAAAAATTGTTTTGTCATAAGGACATTTGCACACGATTGCAGTTCAGTTTACAATCACTAAGATGTGGAAAAAAATCTAAATGCCCATTGACCCAGGAATGGATTAATAGACGGTGGTATATGTATACTGTGCGATACCATTCAGCTGTAAAAAATGGGGACTTTACATCTTTTGTATTAACCTGGATGGATTTGAAAAATATTCTTCTTAGTAAAGTATCACAAGAATGGAGAAGCAAGTATCCAATGTACTCAATACTCATATGAAGCCATTTAATATATGCCCACACAAGAGAAAAACTCAATTTAATTCAAGGTGGGGAGAGGGGGAAGGAGGGAGAGTAAACAGTGGAGGAGGGAGGGGATGAGTGTGCTCCTACTTAATGGGCACAATGTGAGGGTATATGGAACACCTTCTGGGTGTGGGACACAACTACAACAGGGACTCTTTTTTTTTTTTTTTCTTGAGAGTCTCACTATGTTGCCTTGGGTAGAGTGCCATGGCGTCAAAGCTCACAGCAACCTCAAACTCTTGGACTTAAGCAATTCTCTTGCCTCAGCCTCCCAAGTAGCTGGGACTACAGGCACTGCCATAATGCCCTGCTATTTTTTTTTTTTTTTGGTAGTTGTCATTGTTGTTTAGCAGGCCTGGGCCGGGTTTGAATCTGCTGGCCCTGGTGTATGTGACTGGCACCCTACACACTGAGCTACAGGCACTGAGCCTACAATAGGGACTCTTGCTAACAAATGCAAACACTGTAACCTCATTGTTTGTACCCTCACGTTGATCTGGAATAAAAAAAAAGAGGGCGGCACCTGTGGCTCAGTGAGTAGGGCCCTATATACCCAAGGGTGGAGGGTTCAAATCCGGCCCCAGCCAAACTGCAACAAAAAAATAGCTGGGTGTTGTGGCGGCCACCGTTAGTCCCAGCTATCCGGGGGTGCTGAGGCAAGAGAATAGCCTAGGCTCAGGAGCTGGAGGCTGCTGTGAGCTGTGACACCATCGCACTCTACTGTGGGCATTAAAGTGATACTCTGTCTCTTAAAAAAATTAATAAAAATAAGTAACAAAAAAACAAAAAAGAAAGAAATCTTAACGATATAGTTGAGAAAAAAAAATGATATAGTTGAAGACCCCTCTGTTCCCTTCCTTGATTCCTCTCTCCCTCCCCTCTCTCTCTCAGTGGTCACCGTGGTAAATTTCGTGCTTAACATTCCCATGCCTGTTTTGCACTTATACTACAGGTACATCCATCCCTAGGCAATAGTTTGTTTCATAACTTTATATAAATTGTATCCTGCTATTGAAGAAAGACACGTGCTTGCTTTTTCATCCAAACTTATGTTTGTAAAAAAATCCCTGGTTGATACACAAAGACAAGCTCCATTCATTTTCCCTGTGTTGCACTATTCCATTGTATGAACACACTGCGGTTTATTTACCCCTGTTCCTGTTGAGAGACGTTGGGTTATTTCCTGTTCTTTACTATTACCAGTAGTCTTGCTATGGACATTCTTATGCATGTCTGCTAGTGGTATGTGCCACAGTTTATTAAGAAGTGGGACTACTGGATCAAAGGTCACGGGCATTTTCAGCTTTATCAGTTATTGCTGAGCGGAGGCTCATCATTAACACAGAGAATGATGCCTCTACTTCAGGATGTCAGTACTGGTAAATGGGATAGTAGTGTGGGAGAAAACATGGGCTGGAGTTTTGGACTGTCAGGACTTAAATCCTGGCTTTGTGATTTATTAGCTGATGACTTTGGGCCCACCCATTATCCAGATTCTCTATGCCTCAGTTCCCTCATTTGCAAAATAATGATGATAGTTTCTAGGTTGCAGAGTTCTTGAGTTAATAAATGAGATAACTATGTGAAAAGTTTTTGTATATAGTCTGCCACAGAGGTAGCACTAAAAAGTCCTAGTAGCTATTAGTAATATAATATTAATAATCATAACAAAATAATAATAATTATTAATTATATTATTAATAATATAATTATTATATTATTATAATAATTATAATAACATATAATTATTATATATTTATATATTATATATTTTATATATATATTATACCGGGGAATTCTGGATGGAAGGGGACTCTGGGAGGTTAAGGCAAAGGCCGTGGGCAGTCCCACCAGGTTCTTGGGTGAAGGAAGGAAGGCATAGCTTTGTGGTGTGCCAGCTCACAAAATAATAATAATAATTATTATTATTATTAATAATTATTAATATTATTGTTATTATGTACACATTATTATACTGTGCCTTTGATCCTTTTTTTTTTTACATGTTATTGCGGCAGATTTCAAACCTTTAAAATAGGAGAGTATGAGAACCTTCATCTGGTTTCTATAGCCCCACCTACTTTTTCACCCCTCCTCCAGTAGATTATTTTGAAGCCAATCACAGGCATCATATTTATTACTTTGTTTGTAAATATTTCAGCTTATATCCCTAAAATATAGGCACTTAAAAAAACATAGCTACCATCATAGCTAAAAATCGAAGGTGATTTTTTTTAACATATTGAATATTTAGCTAATGTTTACATTTTCTTAACTGTCTTAAAAAGATTTTACACTTGGTTTGTTTAGTTCAGCGGTTCTGAACCTGTGGGTCGTGATCCCTTTGGGGGTCTCCTGCATATCAGATATTTACATTACAATTCATGACAGTAGCAAAATTACAGTTATGAAGTAGCAACAGAAATAATGTTATGGTTGGGGATCACCACAACATGAGGAACTGCATTAAAGGGTCATGGCATTAGGAAGGCTGAGAACCACTGCTATAGTAGTTTCTGTCCTTGATGAGTTTTCTTCAGTCTGGTTTGGAAGAAAATATATATGTGACTCACAATAGATTATCCAGCGTTGGTTGTAATTTAACAAATTTTCTGTAAGTGTTTACTATCTGCCAGAAGCAGGGCTCTGAAGGCTAGTTGAACCTAGGCCCTCTCTCAACAGGCCATTTGGCTGTCTCAGCATATCCATGTTCTAGATGCCGTCCCTGTACACCCCTCCTTCCACCTGGAGGGGGGAATGCATCCTCGGCCATGTGGGCCTTCAGGCTGCCCTACTGGGCCTGTGAAGGTGACTTGTCCATCAGCACCTTCTCAGCTGCTCGCTGTCCACGGCTTACATCCACTCAAGGGTCACTTCCTAGTGGAGGTCTTCACTGGCCCAATCCTGTACATTAGCAGGTTCCACGGCACCTTGTCTGTACTTCCTTTTATCTCAGCAATTACCCTGGACTGTAATTTGTTTGTTAATTTGTTTATCTTCTACTAGATTATAAATTCCCTGAGGCAGGGACTTTATTCTTACTCATTTTTATAGTCTCAGTGTCTGGTGTATATAACATGTTTAGTAGAAAATATTAGTTGAATGAATGCCCAGGATTCCCACTGTTAGATCTGCTTTCTTTTGGGTAAAGATTTAGTCTGGTAAGGGATTAGACATGCACTTGTTTATAGTCATTGACACTTTTGTGTGAATCAGCCCAGGTTTAATTATAGTTCTGTGAGAAATGGAAGGTGGAAGCCAGAGGGAATCCAGGGCAAATGTCAGGGGTCTTTGAATAGGAGCTCATGGGCAGTGAGGCATCAGCATGAAGAGGACCAGGGAATTCAGGATGGAAGAGGACTCTGGGAGGCTAAGGCAAAGGCCGGGGGAAGTCCCACCAGGTTCTTGGGTGAAGGAAGGAAGGCACAGCTTCGCGGCGTGCCAGGCCTGACCCCTGCCTAGGGTGTAGGACACTGATGGAGAGTAATACGTCCTCCCAGGCCTGAGCCGAGCTGGCCCCAGCATAGGGGCTTCCTCACTTTTGGGCAACTTCCCAGCGGGACAGGCGGGTGTTATCTTTCCCGCGGGCGGAGGCGCAGGAAGCCTGCTGGAGTCCGAGCCCCGACACACGCGGGGGCTTCCGCAGCGCAGGCGGGCGCCCCCAGGGCGGCTGCGGTGGGCTGGGCTCCACATGCCGGTCACCTCGCAGTGCTCCCGAGAACTTGATGCCCTTGAGTGACAGCCACGCAGAAAGACCAGCAAGCTCTCACCGCCACCGCTCTGCTGAGCCCTGCTGCAGACACTTACTCCACGAAGAAGTAAACTGTCCCGGGTCTGCAGACCGACTGCAACTCCACTGAGGTCGCTTCCAAAGGCAAGTAAAAGGAGCTGCCAAGGGCAAAAGAAGGCGTAGCTACAACATTCTTCAGGCGGGGGCAACTTTGGGGCGGTGAAGTCCAGAGAGAGTGAACTCCTTGTGTGGGGATGGCTGGCACGTTCATTAAGGTCAGGCAGCACCACCCTAGCTTTAATTTTCTATGAGAAATGGGTGCCCACAAGTCCTGCGGCTGGCTGAAGGCTTCTGGGACATTGGCTGTATGCCAAGAGATGGTCTTTTCTTGATCTGAAGAGCATATGAATGACACAATCACGCACTGGGTGTCTCCATGCACACGGTTGCACACACACACTGCAGATTTGTGTGGCCAGACCTGCACACTAAGATGCCCACACACTTGGGCACACAGACAAACAGGTGCCTCTTCTCCACCCACTTTCCTCTTCATGTGGAATCTTAGGAAAACTCCTCATAGAACTCCTTTTGTGTGTGGCAACTGTGGTTACCAAATGCTTACTGATATTTCTGTTTTTCAGATCTGAGAGGGGATTTCTGTTTCGATCCCACCAGATTGCCTTTGCCTCTGGGGCTCTGGAGCAGGATGTTGGCAGACACTATGCTAGCCTTCTGGACCAAGGAAGCTCCTGCCATGTATGTGGGCTTACTTGAGAGTGACCGTCTCCCAAGGACTGCCTTTAGGCATCACCCCGGGGTCGGTGGAACTTGGCATTCATGCATGGAAGGGAACAAATCCAGGGCACCTCCTCTGTACTGGTCCTGGGCTAGGCCTGGGGATTTGCAGAAGAAGAAGGGCTACTTCTTGCCCTTGGGTGAAGTGAAGTTTAGTGGGGAATTGGATGGGTAAAGAGACCAAACCAATTTACTTTGATAAAGACTGTGATAGGGGAAGGTGGAGGCCATGGAAGCGTGAAGCATGGAGGAAGTCCTCCTGGGGGAAGGACGAGGAAGAGCCAAGGAAGGTGTGAGGAAGGCATTCCAGCCAGAGGAAGCGTGTGTGCAGAGAGCTGAAGGAAGCGGTGGTGCTTTCAGGGACAGCACCTGTGGCTGAGGTGAAGCGAGGACTCCAGGTGAGAGAAGACAGGCCTGCACTAAGGAACACGCAGGCTGGTGGACAGGGGTACTCCTCGAGACACATCTAGGAGGGGGGTGGGACCCATGAGGCTTGATGACTGGTTGGGTGTGAGAGTGAGGAAGGAGGTGGAAGAACTCTGGGGTTTCTGACTTGGCCAACTGGGCATCCAATGAGGCCATTCCCAGTGCTTGGCTGTGGGCTCAAGTGTTTTGGGCAAGGTGATGATCTCTGGGGGGAACACATTACTTTTGAGGTGTCTGAGGGACATCCAGGTGGAGCTGTCTGGAGGGCAGGTGGACATGTGGGTTTGAACTCAGGGACAAGATGAAGTCACTCAGAAGGGTATGGAGAGAGGGAAGAGGAGAACATTTGAGAAAAGCTGAGTGGAATTGGGGGAGCCTATAAAGTAACTGACCAGGAGTAGCCGAGGAAGTAGAGGCCGTGAGTGTGTGGCATCATGGAAGCCTTGGGAAGGTAGTGCGCAGGCCCTACTCAAACTTTCCTAAGACCCACCATCTCTGCCTTCCCAGACCAGGCATGCTTTGCTCTTCATGTGGTGATTGGCATGGTATTTTAGTGGTAACAAAGTCTCCAGGACAGTGAAAACTCAGGTGCTGCAGTAGACGAGTTGCCAGGCAAAGGCGATGGTTTTCTTCTGTGCTCTAAATACTCATAGGCACAATTTATGCAGCTCTCACTGGGTGTGAGTTACTTTATTTATATCATCTCATTCAATCGTCAAACAACTCTTTTCAGTAGATATTACTTCCCTCACTTTGCCTACGAGGAAACTGTGGCTCGGAGAGGTTAAGCATCTTGCCCAAGACCTCATCGCTAGATGGCTAGTTAAAGCTGGAGCTGGGATGTGGCGTTGGTTAGTCTTCTTGCCTCACACACCTATGTACCACAAGGTTTCTTTTTGTTTTGTTTTGTTTTCTTTTTTGACTGGCCTATGCTTTTTTCCTTCAGTACACATTCCGTGGTGGCTGCTTCCTGGATTAGCATCTGGGCCTGGCCTGCTTGCCCACACCCTCCAAGCCTCCAGGCCATGGGGACTTCAGAGAAGGCCTGTATCCCAGATTAGCTGCAAAGACAACATGGTCCTGAAGAAGAAAGAGGAGGCCCGGGCACAGCCAAGGCCTGTGATGGGAAGGGTTTCCCGAGAATCAGTGGGGAACTTCCTCCTGGGAAAGCCACAAGAGGGGCAGTTCCTCTCCTGGGCCAAGCGTCAGGGAGTCAGGGCCCCAGCTGTTCCTGCCTGGCCGCCTGCAGCCCCGAGCGCCCACCGGAGACAGGAGGCCCTGCCTGCTCATGCCCCATTGTCCCAGCACCACAGTGCTGCTTCCCATGCGCCTCCTGTTTACACAGGAAGCCCTGCTCTGGGATGCCACCTCCCTCTCCCGATGGCTGGCTCCAAGCTTGAATTCCTCTCAGGCAGCTTCAGTGAGTGAGGACTAGAGTAAGTTATTACTGCTCACTGACTTTGAAAATTGGTATAGCAGGGTAAGAGCCTGGCAACCTGAAATGGTGAAAGCGTGCCTTGGATTTGAATTTGGGCACTCAATAGCTGTGGGACCTGCCTTGGGTATTCACACCAACGGTGTGAATGCAGATTCCGCCTCTGTAAGGTGGGGAGTATCATGCCTCCCTATTGCTCACAGATTTTGTTTAAGAATAAACAAATATGGAAGAAAAGTGCCTGGAACATCCTGAGTACTCAATAAATTATAGATGTCACAGTTGTTGTTTTTACTTGTCATTCACCTCCCATGTTTAAGTGCACCAAATTTTAGCTGTCCTCCAAATGCAGATGATAATTTTAAACTGTAACCTCCACATTTGGTGACACTTCTCTCATTGAGAAGTGGAGTTTTTGACCCTTTCCTTGAATCCGAGTGAGCTTGTAACTACCTTGACCAAGGTGGTACAGCAGAAATGGCACTGTGTGACTTCTCAGGCTTTGTTGTGGTTGCTAGAACACTTAAACCTGGATTCCTGAGCCACCATGTAGGAATCTGACTACTCCAGAGTCTGGCAGGCAATGAGGATTGTTCTTGAAGCACACGAAGGGGTGTAAGTAGTTTTTTTCCAGTTCAACAAAAATTTATTGAGTGGAGTTTCAAAATGGTGGGCTGAACTCAAAGTGTAATTTCCTCCCCTACCAGCAAAAGATGGCAGAAATTAAAAAGATAAAATAATATGTATAGAATGGCACTTAAATTATTTAGGAATATGAAATGGTGAAACAGTCCTTAAATAAAGAATTAAATGGATGTGACGGCCAAAATCTGAAGTCCTTCTGAGTTGCATGCCAAAAACACATGCAGGATTGTCTCAGATGAGGTACACAGTCAAGAATCACCAACCAATAAACATTTGTCAAGTTTTTATGTGCTCAGCCTTTGTCACTATTAACAGTGTGTTTTTCCAGTCTAGACTTACTCATGTGTTTGCATTTTCTTTGCTCCCTCATTCCTTCCTTCTGAGTTCAAGTTCCTTTTTCCTGCAGTACATGTTTCCATAGTGCTTTCACCAAAGGGCTGTGAGGAGTCTTTGATTAATTTTTTTATTTAATTCTTCCTCTTAAATGGTAATATAGCTGAAGATAGAACACTGAAATTGACAGTTATTGTTCCTCAGCATGTGGAAGGTTCTTGAAATAGTCCATAATTTTTCGGCATCCGTGGTAGCCATTGAGAACTCTGTGGTAAGTCCAGTCATTCTTTTGTAAGTGATGTATCTCCTGTCTCTAGTTGATTTTAAAATTTTGTTCTGTAATTTCACTATGATGTGTCTAGGCATGGAATTATTTATATTTTAATCTGTTCTAGGGATTGGAGGATTCTTCCTTATGGGGATATTATGTTTTTATTGTTAATGAAAATTCTTTTTCTTTTTTTTGAGACAGAGCCTCAAGCTGTCACCCTGGATAGAGTGCTGTGGCATCACAGCTCACAGCAACCTCCAATTCCTGGGCTCAAGCGAGTCTCCTGCCTCCGCCTCCCAAGTAGCTGGGACTACAGGCGCCCGCC